>VZUA01014984.1:25589-42381 GCA_013401035.1 Horornis vulcanius
AACTACCCAAGATTCATAGATGCCCATGGTGGAAAAGGAATAACAGAAGTCAGAGGGTCTATGAAAACTTAAGAAGTTTTCTTAGTAAGTTATACACTTGGCATGAAAATTGGTATAAGTTGGTCCCTTATCTTCTAGTATAAACACACAGATGTGGATTTTGTATATGGGGTAGAGTGAAAGAGAAGACAGAGAGAAAGAGAAGAAAGACAGAAAATGAGAGAAAGAGAAGAAAAAGAAAATGAGAGAATGGTGGGAGGGAGGAGGGAGGAGGGAGAGATTAAGCTGATCTTGTGAAATCTGAGTGAGTTTTAGTATCAGTTTCAGAAGAACTGATGGCTTGGGCAATGAAGGCTGCAATCTTCAGCAGAACTTGCCAAAACCATGCAAACTAAAGCAAATTTTTTATCAGAGGCTTCAGTTTAGAGTTTCAGAAAGCTGAACTGAACCAGCTTTGGTTTGACCAAACACAAAATTGTACCAATAAAATAAGGATAATAAATTCAGCTTTTACATATGTTATTCTATATACATCTGGCAATTTCTGTTAGAAGGATGAAAACAAAATTGTGTAAGACACTTTCATAGAAATTAGGGGTCATACTGGAACGACATATTGGTTCACATATACCCATAACTGAAAGAGATATATCAGTACAGAAATCTGTCCTTAGATTACAGTATGTGAGAAAATGGGTTTTTTACTCCACATGAATGTCACTTCATAGCTCTTATGAACCACAGCACAGTTTTAGTAGGAAAGACTGAGAAAAAGTGATGCAGTGTTTTTACACCACAGTGCTTAAGGCCACTATTGCCAAGTCAAATCCTTTCCCTGTCTAATTCAGGGTAAGGACATAACCTAAATCTTCTCCATCCTCTTCCTGTTCATAGCTGTCATTCTAGGGCAGCTCACACATCCTTCCCGCTGAAATTGCCTTATTTTATAAGACCAGTTGAGAGCTTGTATACACAGGAAGGAAATTGACCTTTAGGCAAATGGATATTCATTTAGAGTTTGCAAGGGTCAAATTGCTACACCAAAGAATTTAATATGCAGTGAAAGAGTCTGGCCAGCCTCCCACTGTGTGGAAGACCAGAGGTAGGAAGACCTGACTAACGAATTCATGCACTTACATGGTGAGGACATTAGGTACCATGTTATAACATACCACGGATTGTTTCTCCTGTTTTGATCTAAACAGTTTGTTTCGCTAAGGTATTATTGGAACTGCTATTTTCTCTTGAAAACAGTAATTTTTGATGAGCAAACATTTTCTTGTAAATCACTTTCCAGCATATTCTCGGTCTCGTTTTAGATGGATACCTGTCACATTCTGAACAGCCTTTACACCCTCAGACATTTTCTCATCTAAATGCTAACTAGAGGTGATACTGCCTACTTAGAAAAGTCATATGAAGTCATAGCCCACATTACTATAACAGCAATAGAAGGGCAAGAAAATGAGGAGCTGTGCTATTAAACATGATGAAAATAATAAATGTTGTAGCGTTTGCAAATGGGCTGGGGAGTATTTTGAAGTGCAAGCATTTTTCTTCCCAGTCTAGAACACAGCTTGGTAATGAGGAGCAAGGTGCCAGAAGCAGACTCATTGCACTGAGACACGCTGGAATTGGTGGATCTTTCCAGCCTGCTTACTGCAGATTAGGCAAAGAGAGTAATGAACTCTCTGCAGTGCACTCGGGCTGAAAAAACGACCACCTACTAGAGGACAAGGCAGATTTCAAGGAGAGACTGGCACTTTACAAGGAAGATACTGGGATTTTGCTATACCGATAACTTTTACAGGAACGGTTGAAAGTGGATATCAAGGTCTTTTATAGTCGGGCAATAAAAAACCAGAACTATGTGAGAAAATCTTCCACTGTAGCTGAAAAATGTATCTTAAGCTGGGGGTGGAGAGGAATCAAACCTTTTAAAAAGAAAATGAAAAAATGGCTATTTTTTTCTTGGGGATTTATATATCTTTTTAACAAAAAGAGAAGGAAGAAGCCCTCTCAATTTTCATACTCTCCTTGTTCAGGTACATCCTTATGGTTCAGATTCATCCTCCTACTATAGACTCCTTCCTGGTATTCAGCATCAGGTTGATAAGTATTGTTTACATCCTGCCCTTGCTGTGCATTACTCTGAGATAATCCACTTAGGTCCCAGCTATCTATCTGCTGGCCTCAATCTGCCCCATCAGCCCTTTCTCAAAGCAGGAGATGGAACTTCTCTATATAAACTTGGGCTAATCCCACATTAATCATGGGAGCTCTGGTAGGCAGGGTGTTTTTTTCCCCTTCCTCCCATCTTTAAAATGTGGAATGATACAGATTAGAAGTAATGAGTCCCTGAGGGATGGCAGGTGTAACTCTTCTCTGATAACCTGCTCTCAGGCTTTCCCAGCTTTCACACCTTGGGCAGACCATCTCCTGCAGAGGCAGTTTGCTCCCCAGCTGAAGGAAAAGAATATGCCAGACACAAAATAAAGGCCAGTCTATATGCCAGATATTCATCAATTTAAATAACACTGGGGGAAAAAAGCCCCAACAAACCAAGAACATTTAGCTGCAATGGTGCAAGATTCTGTGCAGACAATGTCTAACCTTGATAAAGTCAACAAAGGAGGAGAGAAGCAGACTTGCACTGAAAATAACCATCAGCTAGTTCTCTCTCTACTGTTTTCTACAGTTACTTCTAATTTACTTAGAAACCATAATCACCCATCTTGTCACGGAAGACATTAATTAACTACAACATTTACAGAACTATAGTAGTCAGTCAAGTATCTCAGTTTTGACAAGCAATGCAGCCAAGGTAAAGCCAACTGATGCAAGCCACTGGATTTCCTTCAGAAGAAAGGCAAAGGCTGTGAAATAAACTTCAGGAAGATCTAGAAACAAATAAACCCCCAGCACAGGGAGCAAAGCCTGCATCGCTGACATTGCCCTTAGCTGCAGCACACTTCATTATTGAAGAAAGCCAAGGCACTGCGAGCCTTAATTTCCCTCCAAGAAAAGGAACATGGGAGAGTGAGATTGACACAAGCAGCTTAGCATACTCTGGGTAATTAAGTCTTAGCATACTCTAGGGTGCTGTAATTCAGATGCCATAACTTTGAAACACTGGAACTTCAACAGAGGAAAAGACAATTCAGTTTGTACAGTGCTTTATTTTTAATTTGCTGTCATGCAATGATTAGTTTATTCTAGAATTAAACTTTTATGATTATAGTTTCTGGCTTCTCAGTCTTCACTCCCTTTCAATACATATATGTTCTCTGTTTTCCTGTTAGCCATATCAATTTTCAAGAAAATTACATTGTTATTCCATATGCTTCAGACAGGTTTTTTGTTTCTTCTTCAACAGATTTGATGAATGGGGGCTTTATAATCCCTTTCTCAATAATTGCTCACATTAATGGAACTCCCCACTCCTCCTAAGGTCATTGGTACACCCTGGTCACGTCGCTTTTTCAACTCTGGCTTTGTCATTGTTGTGAACTTGCTCATTGGGTACAAAACCAAAGCCCTTTTTGGCTTTCTGTAGGGGTAGGGCTATACAAACACATAATATGAGGCAGTGTGTTCCAAGAATATAGAGCTTTGAATATTTCACTCTAAAATTTAAGAGTCATCTTGCCTCATGGAATCTTTGGACCCCTGCACCTCAGCCCCTTTATTTACTTTAGCTGAAAGAAGCTTCACTTCCTATTAGCTTTGATCCACTTCATAACAAATCAGAATTAATGCAGGCTAAGGAAGCCAGAAAAAATCAGAAGTGAATTTCCAGCATCCCGACATGTAGCCTTTAGGGAAATTATTTGGCTTGGTCTCCAAGTCTGCTACAAGCTGCTAAGATTTCAGTGGACAAAATGTTGTGACCGTAACTAAAAAGAAACAACTGAAAGAACTCAAATACCCTGATGTGATTTAAGTTTAAACAAGGACATAGACATTAGGAAAGGATTTGATTTGTGGTAAGCATGGAAAGAAATAAAACTAAGTGTGTGTGTTGCTATTTCACGACCCACTGTGCAAACATTGCTGTAGGCACGGTGGGTTTTATTGCTCATTAGTAAATAATCAAGTTAAAAATAAGATGGTTGGGAATCTGCTGATTGATGAGGAACAAAATAACATGACATAAACATCTGTCTCCTAGTCTAATATGTGTTAGTAGAAGAAGACTTTGCTAAAGCACTTGAATGCTCAATGCCCTGATGAGATAGTGATTACATTGGGAAGAGTGTAATGCAACTACAGCTGCCATTCCCTTTCCCACATGGGGAATGCTACAGAAATGTGGGTCTGCATTGTTTACTTCCAGAGCATCTTTAATCCCTTAAGACTTCCACAGGGCACAAACTTTCCTTCCACATAAAACTCTGCTCCCAAGCAACAAAGCTCTAAGATGCTTGCTTGCAGCATGAATCCCTCCTTTCCTGGAAAATGCTTTCCCAGCTACAGACAGTGACAGCTGACATGCCCTCTCACCTCAGGCATGTCCAAATCTACTTTGTCAAAAACACAGATAGATCTGTGCAACAAACAGCTTTTAAAGCTTAAGCATTTAAGAAAAATATCCCACACAGGTGGGATATTAAAACTTCGTATTACTTCATTAAAAAACTTTCTGGGCAGAGAAAGACCAACACACAGACCCTTCCACTAAGGCATCTTTTTCAGTGGTTTCCTCTATTAGGTTTCACACTTACAGAACTAAATTCACTACAAATTTTACTAGTGAACGCACCAATTTTTTCAGTTTCTACTGAACGCAGTTTCTGTCCTCCAAGGAGGATAGAAATACAATTTCTGCCACTGACACCCTGCTCCTTTGGTCTACCTTCATACTGAGAAGAAGAAAGGCTGCATTTGTAATGACCATCTCTCTATATTTTTAAACCCATAATGAACACAGACAACTACAAAATAGACTCTTTTCCCAATTAAACATTAAATTAGTGAGCAACTATCTAGCACTGCCAAACAGCCTGTCCTCAGAGGTCAAACAGTATTTTGGGTTTTCAACACTTGGAGAAATAAATATGAATAAAACTACAAAACTGAATAAATACATGCCATAAGAGATGCAAATAATTTTCAAGATGTCAGCGTTTACCTCAGATTATAATACACTTAACTCAGATTTTAATAGGCTGACGACAGCCTATTTCAGAATTATGAGCAAAACTATACAGATTTTGTATTTAAAGAATATACCTGCTTTTGGCTACACCACTAAAAATTTATTTATGCAAAAATTAGAGAAAAAATACTTGTTATTATAAAAAATATTAAAAACTTGGCTCAAAAGGAATAATCTTGATTTTGATCTTAGGGAATGAAACAGAAGCAGTGTTTTCAGAATACCAAATATAACATCATACCACACAATACTCCACCTGAAAAACAAATGCACATGCAGTAAAAACTCTCTTAAAAGAATATAAATTAAAATTGCTGACAGGTAATAAGTGAAAGCAGTATGAAACAAGAATAAATAAAGAAAAGTCCAGAATGGTAGTGATGTCTTGGATTCATGTAACATCCTCATTAAGAATTTAAAAACAATAAACAATACACTAAGCTTTAAATTGATATATTAAATGGAGAGTAGGAAGCAGCTGGATCAGGAAGACTTATAAGAATGGGCAGAAAACACTACCTAGGCAAGACACAAGAGATCTGTGACAAATATGCGTGACTGGTATACCAAAAGAGACCACAAAACTGGGAATGAAAGTAGAGACAGGCAGAGAACAGCAAACTAAGATTAATCTGCTATGCAACACAGCTGTAGCAAAGGCACAGCAAGGCTGCCAGTTTGCACAGACTGAGCAAACACCGTGAAGTCAGCAGCCAAACCCATGTCTGGTAGACCACCAGCACAAATGGCTGCACCTTCCCCATGCCTGCACCTTCCCCATGCCTGCTTGCCATCTGTAAGCACCACCAAAACAAACATTTTACAGTCCTCATCGCACACACGTTAAGCTTGAGGTGCATGCATTGACATGAGCTCTGCACCACGTTCCTGTTGTCTGCATTGGGTATGGTGGCAGTTCCCAGGGGGGGCATAAAGAACAGTTTCCCCTCAGGAGGCTTTGTACCACATTTCTAGTGGAGATGTCCTGCCAAGGCGATGAAGCTATACCTAACCTAAAGCAATACTCCCAAAAGATACATATTGAAGATGAGCAATATGGAATGCAATCAGAGCTGATGAAAACACCTCCAATTATGTAATTTAAATTACTTAGGAATATTTTCTGGGAAGTAATGTTGCATAAAGAAAGGAATTTGAAGAGATGACTTGAAAAGTTTATTTTTCAATTTTCATCAGTCAATAGGCAAAACATTTCTCAAGCTGACTGGGACCTCTGCTGCAGCCAAGAACATCTGGAGGAATTACATAAATCCCTTGTAACTATGCTGTAGAAAATTAAACTACAGGATCCCAATAATTGCAAATGATAAAATACTCAGGCAGCTAAAATCTAAAGTGTGTTTTTATCAAATAGAAGAGTTGCTATCTATACTTTCTCAGTACAAGCTGAGACTTAAAATGGATTCAATTCATCAATACTTTGGGAAGCTGAACATATCTTGTCATTTGAGAGAAAATCCACAAAAAATTTTCAAGAGCCACATAAGGGAAATTCCTCCTACTCCTCCTGAAACTGTGGAAGTTTTTCTCTCAACTTTCCCACTGGTTGGTTTCCTAAACTCTTAACTTTTTATATATATATGAAGAAGCTTTGTCTATATTTTCTAGAAGTGTAGTATTTTGGGGAGCCAAAAGATCTAAAATCGTGGCCACTGACAAGACAGTCTTGAAATGGTCACATCCTTATGTTCTAATGACTCTCTTCCTTTCACGATTCACTGTTTTCACATTTTATATTGCTGTATTTTGTTGTTATAGTTGAAGTCCTACTTTCTATATAGTGTGAATTACATATCTTTTTTTCCTGTTCCACACTTTATCATGCAGACAAAAGAAATACATTTCTGTCTACTTTGAGATTATCTTCTCAAGGTCAGTTTCCCAACTGCTTTTGTTGCCAGTCAGCCCAGAGTGCACTTATGCACAATGTCTAACTTTGAGCATGATAATCATCCCACTGTATCATAATTTCCATAATGAAGTCAGAGTAAAAACTCTCTCACCAGCTGCCTCAAAATTAAGAGACGTGGAAGGTCTCAAATCAACTGCCTAAGTTCATAAATTGGTTACCACACTCTTTAAAAGTCTGTATTTACTAAAGCAAAACTACTGAAATCTTAGGAACCCTATTGTCAGCATCCTTCCCTTTTGAGATTGCCATTTCCCTCCCGTGAATAAAGCCAAACCACCAGAAAGTGAGCAGAGTTCTACTATTAGTGGTGGTTGTGCATATGCTCTGTATTAATTGAGTCAGTTGCCCCGAGGAATTAGCCATTTATATTCATGGACTAAATGAAATTGTATTCACTGAGCAGTTGATGACAGCACAGTTGAAGAACGGGTCAGTTCTTGTATTTAGGACTAAATCTTTGCTTTCTGTTGCAGATGAAGGATATTCTCTATGGGCTCAATAGTATTTCACTCAGATCCTTTTCTCCTTTCACCAATGCTTTAGTCTTCTTTTCCATAACTGGTATTATGTACAATAAGAACTGATATAGGGAGCACTAGTCATTACTAAGGCAAAATGCAAATAGCAGGTACTTTTGGAACCTATATTAGATGCCTTTCACATCTTAATGGCATCTTAAAGTCAGGCTACTGTACCGTGACTATGTTACCAACAAGGGGTTCAGCAGTTGGTCGCCTCCCAGCTAAAAGGTTCAATGTCCATTCTTAAATCCATTTGAATTCAGTGAGGTGTTCAGTACACAGTCAAGGATCAAAACAGAAATGAACATGTACAGAACTGACCTGAAAATAATAAAGAAATGAAACAGCACTGTATGGTCAGGTGCTAAGTACAGTCTTTCAATAATTCTCTTTTTAAGGTGTTTACTTCCTTTTTTATCTTTGCACTGCATCTTTTCCCCCCTTTAAATGACTCTATTGTGACACACTTGAAAAAGCTCCTACAGTGAAAGGGGTTCAAGAGTTACCTTCCCTTTAGTCTGAATGTTCATGAAATAATCTCAAAATCAAACAAATGGAGAACAAGAACAGATAGGTCATTTCCAGCACACAGAGATACAGTCATCAGATGTCACAGTCATGTATGCAGTCTTGAAAGAGGCACTTCATCTGAATGTATTCATGAATACATGCACCAATTGGTCCAACAGATCTCCTTGATCTGGATAACCCCTAGGACTTGGTCTTTCTCTGGGTCCTCTGGTGTATCTCTTGGGAGCAGGATCCCATCCTAAGATTACTTTGCAAAAAACGAACCCATACCTATTTTCAGGAATTTTTCTGCCCTCCCTTTCCCTCTATCCAATAATTCTGATGAACACATTTTCCTTCTTCAATGTGAACACCTTTGTCTCTCTTGACTGAAAGTATAACATCTGTAGTGGCCTATAAAGCTCACTGTACGCACAGACCTGGTGCAGGAAGCTGAAATATAAATCGCTATTTCCCACTTCCTTGGCTGCTTGGGAGCACTTTACTGACAGATTACAGCTTTACAGCTCCTTCTGTATCTCCAAGGCATGGTGGGGATTGCTCCCTCCTTCTGGCCAGGACAACACTCTCCTCCTTACCCCTTTTATACAACCCTGCCCAGGGAAAACCTGCTCCTGTTTCATTCTCTCTTGCTCAGATATTTTGATCATTCTCTGGAAGCCTGAAGCACTCATATTCCCAGACATGAATTCTCTTGTTCGGCAACTAGATACTAGATACACTGCTCCCAACCCCCTACTTTGTGTATCCTGACATGCTCACTGCTTATCCATCATTAACCTCTTCATGCTTAACATCTATCTCCTCAGCATTCCTCATCTACCTTCACATGTGGTAGAACTGGCAGGGAATCCACAGAGACTAAGGCATTCTGTGAAAAAAGTAGTTTCCAGAATGTGAGACTTTTGCACAGCTTTAGTGCTGTTCAATGGTCATGGCTGTAAATACACAGAGGGTGCAAGATGGTACAGAATAATATCTGTGGCATTACTTCAAGAAATACCAAAGCCTTCTCTGTTCCCTCAGCCCACAGAAGTGCTGTGTTCTATTTCCACATCACAGTTTTTTCTATATCTCTGGAGACAACATAACCCTTTTTTTTCCTTTCAAGGTCTCAGCCCAGCATCATACACATGCTAATACAGAAATTAAACATTTGTTGAGTAGCTTCACATAAGTTTAGAAAACAAGAAAATAAAGTAACTAGACTTACCCCAAGGAAATTAGTATTAGAATCGTTTTCAACCTTGGCACTGAAGTTTTAAACAAAATACAGTACAAGTAAGTCCTCCAGCAATGACTGTGCCTGCCAGGTAGATAGGGAATATACCTATTCACTCTGGATCTAACACTCTCTCTAACACTTCACTCTCATTTACAGTTTCCCATTTGATATTTAGATAACTTTATAACATTATTCATTATTAAGGCTGGATTCAAATCAGTAACCTTCAGAAGGGAAGTTACACATCCCATTTGTTACTCAGTTCTCCAGGTAAGTGCTTCTGCCTCAAACTCATGCCATCAGCTTTGATGACAGAGAAGCAGTGATCACTGAAGTGTTGCTAATGCATTCCTGAGTCTGGCTAATTACACACAATCAACTGATTCTCAAACATCAGGATGCCAAATATTGTCTTAAATCACTACCACTCGATGGGAAACTTTGAATTGCTTGAAGAGGCGAAAACAGTTGAGTTAGTAATGAAAATCAGGTCCAGCATTTTGAGACCAACCTCCTGAAGGCAGCTACATAGAAATGAAGGCCTTTAGCCTTCCTCCTGTTGCACAGAAAATAACTTCATGTGTTTTTTGTTTTTTTTTCTTACAAAACTGAATAAATACAAGTCTGTAAAAAACCCCACACAAAGTGTTTATATGTGTTTAGTAAGAGTGCTGTTAAAACTCTCACCTGACTAAATTTGTATGGCAACAGACTGCTTGGAAAACAACGGTGCTAGCTCTTTCTCCAAGGAACATGATTCCATATGAAATTCCACATGCACTATGGATCAGAATCAGCCTTCTGCAGATAATCCACCAGGACCATAATCTAAAATCAGCTGCTACCTTCACTCTGGATCAACTAATTTCACTTTTACCTAGAGTTATCTGTTTGATATTTGAATTAGCTAAAATATTTCTGGTCAAGACACCCTGAAACTCAGGATAACTAACAAAGGAATCCATTTGTGGAAGACTGTTTCTGTGTTTGTAAATCCATGCAGACATGCAATAGCAACAGAAATAGCAAGATGACAAGGACAAGGAAAACAGCTGCTAATAAAAGAGACCAAGATGAAACTATTGATACAATAAATCCTACAACAGACTGTACCATCAACTCAGCTTTGTTTCCCAGGCTAAAAGTAAAACTTAAATAGGTGCTACAAATCTAGATAACTAGCACTTGACCTATATTTGTCACTATGGTCTAATGGTGAAAAACATGGAAGCATTCATGTACATGGAGTGAGGCGTGACAGGGTTTGACTACCCTCCCTCCAGGCACACACCTGTGCCTGCCCTGTACCCAAGACGCATCATGCCACCCCCTGCTTTGCCACCAGGTTCTTGGTTGTGCATCTCATCAAGGGGTTTAGGTATCTATAGTGGGACTTCTGAGTAGGTCAACTACCTATGCCTGAGTCAGGTCTTCAAAACACCCACATCTTGTGTTTTATGCTGTTAACACAAAAGACACTCGGCATTGTACCCTAGAAATTTTTGGGGATGAGCAACCTGACCAGCGTTCTTCAGAGTTATGACTGTTCACTCCTTTGTAATCAACCTTTAATAAGGCACTACTTTGAAGCAGTTCATTTCATAACCAAAAATGGAGGGTGAAAGGAACAGGGCCTAGGCCTTTATTAATATTCAGCTCTTTATTAAAAAGATCAGCTTTATGGGGGGTCACTCGCCAGGACTCTTCCACAGCACCACGGCAGCCTGGAGTAGTCAAGAATGATGCAATGAGAACTTAGTCTTTTGCAAACCACATGCTCTCCATCCTCGACCTCACAGGAACACCAGGAGGCAATCTCCTTCAGTCAGCTTCCTCTCCCATCCCCATGTCTGGCCCATTCTTAGGTCATGGTGAGTCTTCAAATTCAGCTCAGGGGTGCATCTCCTTCTTCTTTCATCAGGGTATCGTCTGGTTCCCTCTCACTGTGATGAATTTCATGTCTGGGGTATTTGTTCCCAAAAATATTCTCCCAGGATGCCAAGGGTCGGACTTATTAGCCTATGCCTTCCCTAGGGCCAGCCCCCATAGGGCTGGAAGGTAGATTTCTGTAAGAAAGGGCAGTAGTCAGGCAGCCATTAGTAAGGTGATTAACTGGGCAGCTTCAAAGTTAGCAATGGGTGCGGCCCCCACACCAGCAGGACTCTGTTGCCTGGTAACAGAGTGCCTGCCCTGCGGGGTGCCCATGGCCCAGCCCATCCTCTGTCCCCTGTGAGGAATGGGAGCAGGCATGTTCCATGGTGCAGATTTCACCTCGCTCATGTCCCGTGTTGGTGACACAGGGGCTGGATCTGCTGAGAACCTGCCCCCCCCCGCCACAGCTGCAGCACCGGGGACCCAGTCTAACTCCCTTAGAATCACAGCAACACCAGGGGCAGCCCCCCCTTTTTCATCCATAGAGAATTTGTTCATAACAGAGGGTGTACCAAGAGCCCCTAAACCCAACCAAGTCAATTCTTCATCAGTTTAGACATCCTTTGACTAAAATCAAGATCGCACCATTTATGTGTTTATAAAGAACAACATTTATATAAGACTTTGAGAGAGGAAGAAGGAGGGTCTTTCAGTGGTTCAAAGCAGGCAATTATACCTGAAAAGGGTCAGAATTCAAGATACAGCCTGAACTGCAGCACGTGAGTTCCTTAGTTTAAGGCACTGCTTTGCACTGTGGATCTCCTGTGTGTGTAACTTGCCCAACACCTGTTAAACAGAAGTCAGGCACCAAGATCACAAGTATGGATCTAGGGAAACACAGTAATCCCAAAAACTAAGGCTGCAAATGCACATCATCATCCATGTGTGTGCAGGACTTCCAAATATTTTTTCTGACTCTCCTGAAATCCAACAAAAATGCAGCACTGGCTACCATTCCTATATGAAGCAGAGGTGCCCCTTTGGAAAACAGGCATCTATATATTGACAAGCTGTCATCTCTGATGAAGTCAGGAGTAAAGTGCTCTTAAATCACCCTTGGAAGATAAAACTTTTAATGGTAGCTCTGCACTGCTGTAACTGGAAATAGATCTGCAGCTTTGTATTTTAAAGGCCAAATCTTTCTATTCCTTTGTTCCCTTTTTTATTTTCCCTACCCTTTTCCTTTCCCTTTTCTCCAAATTAACATTTGGAACACTTGAAAATGCTAATTGAGTTTCACTTCATTCAGACAGGAAATAATGACCTCAAGATAATAAGACAAGTTAATAGTCCCCTGCAGGTAAATTAACACAAGACCAAATGCTTGAAGACCTTGAGGATCACAACTGTTAAGCTTAAGTATGCATTCAAAGCAACTCTGAGCACCTAACAAAGCAGGTCACAGATCATCAGTCAGAACTATTGAAAAAAAACCTCTTCAAGGAAACAAGAGAACTGCAGAACACATGAAGACAATTTCTTTTCAACATCTACTGAAACACAGCCAACTGAAAGATGCTTTTAAGTAAATATATAAAAAACCCCACAACCTGCATTCTCAATGTGTATGGAAAGGTGTGCTAAATGAAGCCATTAACTCAACCCCAAACTCAAACAGATATATTTCAGTACATCCATCAGAAACAGATACGTTTCCACTGCAATAACATCATATTTTCTTTTTGTAATCACTTTATAGGGTTGAAAATATGTATTTGATTACAGTAATCCATGAAGATGAAATGCTTACAGAAATCATAATGCTGATTTAAGTCACAAAACAAACATTTCACAGCCCATAAACTGAAAAGTGCCATAAAAGTGCCCAAAGCACAATAGTCACTCCACAAATCACCTTCATGTCGGAATAGACAAAAATGTTCAACCTTAGAAAAATACCCTCTCTCTTTAAAATACAGCTGTTGACAAATGGGTAATTTTGACAAACTACTCAAGTTTAAATTCATCGCCCTCTATTAAAATAGTACCAATGTGTTTTAAAAGTTTAAATATACTGCTGGATCATGTAGAAATTAAAAAATCAAATAACACTGGTTAAAACCCATAAATGATTATGAGAAATCCAGAATCTGTGTGTTCAGTACAGTTTCAAACATATCACTGTATCTTATAATCCTTTAGGATGCTAAATTATTTTAGTGTTTAGAAAGGAGAAAACCTGTTATTTACAATCTTCTATTTTTAATTTGAACTTTTTCCCTTAATTATTTTTGTTTCAGCACAACTAGCAGGTGTCAGGAGCATATTTTCTTTGCTTGCACAAGTTCATCTACAGTTAAGACACCAACACTGAATTGAAAAACCTGAAAAGCTCATTTTCCTCTCCCAACACATGAATATAAATTATGTGGTAAGAAGGGGGACCTGGTAAATCAAAAATCTGCAGGACTTGCACAGATATTCATGGGTGCCCAACAGTACAGGTAGGCAGCAGAGACCTTTCTGACAGAACATTACCTCCACTGAAGGACTGCTGCAAATATAACCCTGACATTTTATCTGCTGGGACACACTGCTGAAGGCTTTGCATTGATAGCTGATTAGACATCCAGAAAATCCAGTCCAACAGTGACTAGAAACAATAATGAAATTTAGTAAATCTGTTGCTTCGAACTGGAAACCTGACATTGACAGAACTACAGTAATAAAGATATAATAAATGCAATCACTATAAATATGATGTAAATTTCTAGTTTTTCCTTTAAAGCACTTACTTCCATTCAAACAGGAAGAGCACAAATCATGAGAGAAATAATAAGCAAACGAAATATATCAAACAACATTATCTGTGTAATAAAAATTAAAGAGAATAATTTGATTGGAGCTTGCTAATGATTAAATCACTTGAATTAATGTTCTGCATAAACAGTATGCTGGGTTTGCAAAGCAAGGCTTCAAAAATGAATGTGAAGATTGTGTCAATTAGAGAAAACTATATATCAGTGGGTTTTCCTGTTCTTTGCTTCTTCTTCTGGAAACAAATGCAAAATAAGATTTTAAAAAACCCACCTAAAACATACTTATTTATTTTATCACTACTGTCATTACATTAGGCTGTCATTAGAGACTGTAAACCTTCTGCTTAAGCTGGTTCACCCTTCTCATTTCTGTGCAATTCCCTAAGTGGCACAGTTCGCTTTTCCAATGATTTTGTGTTTTATCCTTTCTGAACATTACAAAAAGCACACTCCAAAGAATTTTCTGTACAGTTTTGTCTGTAGTGGTTACAAGCATCATAGCAGTACTTTCCCAAACAGCTCTGATACTATCTCATGGTTCCTGAACAAAGCTTTTCAATCAAAAGACTGCATCATCCAGGTTCAGGGTGATCCCTGAGGAACTTGAAATGGCTTCCAGAGAGACTGCATGCAACTACACACAGGTCACAGTTACAATGACTGGCACAAAGCAAAGAGAAAAAGGTGCTCCGGAAAAGACTTGATATTTATCCCAACATTTTGCTGCCAGTGCCTCAATCTCACATGAAAAACAGAGCACCTGCATACGTGCAAATGCATCCCACACCATTAGAGCAGCATTAGTAATAGTCCATGCATCATTCCAATCAAAATAGATCAGTTGCTTTCTCCAAAATGTCATTCTCATTTTCAATAAAAAATGAATCCCAAAGTCCTGTGCAACATCTCATGGATCTGTTTTCTTCAAACTGAAGAAGAGTTCACACTTTTATGAGAAGTAAGTACTGTGGTGGACACCAGCTTTTAGAACCAACAGGGGATAAAGCTTAACCTGAACAAAGAATAATTAGGTAACTGGACCACAATTAGAATAATACAGATCAACCTAACTAGGTGTCTCTTCTACTAAACTAAATGTATATACATCAATTCTCTTTCAATCAGTTTAATAAAGTTAACACTTAGAGTAGGTCTCACTCACCTCACAACGGAACCCTCCAACTGGTCTGAGAAACCTAAATCCTTGTGTTTCCCAGACTTTGTGGCATCACCTGAAAGCTATTTACCTCACTCCTTAAAAATGAATGCCAAAAAGACCTGTGTAATATTTACAGAATTTATGCTACCATATAAAGCACATTCTATAAGCACCCTTGTACAGAGACAGAGCGTATTAGAAAGACTCAGTTTCATAATTTGAACACAATTCGATGTGGCATTAATTTTTTCATCCTGAGGTATCACAGTTGGAGTTGCTCTGATTTGCTGATTTATACCAAGGAAACACAGGTGTTGCAGTGTCTTGTTTAGGCAAAGAGAAGAGAAAATGGTACATCATTTCCATATGAAGTTCTGAGGAAATATGCATGACTCAACCCAAATTTAATACAGGTTCATATTGTCCTTGTTTAGATGCACATATGTAATAGCCAAATTCAATAACGTCAGAGATCTGCTCACAGAATTTCAATGCTCAGTGGGCTTAGTCAAGTTGAAAAACTCATAAATCTGTGGGAAAGTATTAGGCATTGTAACAACTAAATGATCGTACAACTACATGACAATGACTGAAACAAGGTAGTGAAAAAGGCAGTTAATTTTAGTATTTCCTTATGTAGTTTGTCAGTTCATCTTTCACAGTCATAAATATTCATGGCAGAGCAGAAAAAAAAAAGTTAAAAGGATTTTTTGTTTACTAAAAAAAAATAAATTTGCCTTTTTTACTGGGAACTTACCTACTTCCTACTACCAGTAGCTTTGGCTACTCACTTATTAAATCGGCTTTTTAAAAAAAATTAACCCTTCTCCTTACATTCTTCTTTGTCTGGGGAAGAAATAGAAATTACCAGCTCTTTTGGTTCCTTCTTTAACAGCAAGTTCTGTTGTTATGCACATGCATTACTAAATATGACTACTTTGACGTGAATTTATGAAGACTGACTTCTGTTTTTAGTGCCTATGTCTCTACCTACATTCTGTCCTTCTGCTCATCTGCTGCCTAGTCAAAATTGTCTGAACTTGAGCCAGTTTGTACACTGTTCTATACTGCATGTCTGAGATCTTTAACTAATATTGTAAGACATTGTTCCTTGCAGAACTGAATAAAAATATTCTTAAAAGGAACATTATTGGTTAAAAACTTATCCTACTGCCATGCAGAGAGAATGTCCAGGGACCAGACACACACTCAGCTCTTTCCCATAAATCTCCAAACACATTTCAGCCTGTAGGTGTGATGTTCCCAACTAGAAGCTGTCACTAGATTTTTAGAAAGTTTGTGGTTCTTGGTAACCTTTCAGATTATAACCCTCACTGAAGCAAGGAGTACAAAGTGAAACCAGGTGTCACTGGGAGATATTTGGGAAGAGAAGACAGGGAACATTTCAGATCCCTTATGCATCAGTCTGCATCACCACCTCACAATTTTTCTCAGATCTATCTGGTGTCTACTTGCAGCATGAAAGGACAGGACTTAGAGAAGGCAAATATTCTTCATTTTCCTTGTTTTTAAGTTGGCCAGCTGAAGACCAAGTAGACAGCACTCATTTTTTT
>VZUA01014986.1:19816-32053 GCA_013401035.1 Horornis vulcanius
CACCGCCCCCCAAGATACATCAGGTTCAACCAAATACAAACCAGGCCACTGTTGCCTCCTCGTTGCCACCGCCGCCTCCTCCTGTGCCTGCCCCGCCACCGCCTCAGGCACCCCCAAAGCCTGTCATGGCAGCTCTGCCCCCTCAGCCTAGTGGGAAGCCAGCGTCACCAGGGGTCACACATGTCACTCCCCCTGTGACTGCACCCTTGCCCCTTGCAATGAAGAGACAACCAAGTGTCACTTCTCCCCAGGTGCCTCCTCTTCCCCCAGCCCCTCCTGGCCCCACTCCCCCCG
Source organism: Horornis vulcanius (assembly GCA_013401035.1). Lineage (NCBI taxonomy): Eukaryota > Metazoa > Chordata > Aves > Passeriformes > Scotocercidae > Horornis > Horornis vulcanius. Next base: position 20,111 of record VZUA01014986.1, read on the forward strand.
CAACCTTCCCAAAGCAGCAGAGTTTCTCAGTAAAGCCTCCTCCGTCCCCTCAGTCCCCAGTGCCGTCAGTGGTGAAGCAGATAGTCAGCCAGTTCCCCCCTCCTCCCACACCACCTGCCACTGAGCCCCAGCCTCTGAAACCCCTTCCACTGAGTGTGGCTCCACAGTCACCTCCAGCGGTGAAGGCAAAGCCCAAATGGCAGCCTGCTGCTGCTCCCTCGCCAGATTTCCCCCCTCCTCCACCAGAGAGCAGTTTGGTGTTTCCTCCTCCACCTCCTTCCCCAGCTTCCTCTGCAGGTTCTCCCCCGCCTGACAAATCAGGGTCTCCAGTCAAAAAGGCCGGCAAGACATCAAGCCCTGGAGGGAAGAAACCACCTCCAACACCTCAGCGCAACTCCAGCATCAAGTCCACAAGCTCCACTGAGTACCAGGAGTCCAAGAGGCCTTCAGTGGACCGCCTTGTCAGCAAATTTGCACACTCACCAGAGCTGTCTCCTTCCAAGGATTCTTCACCTCCTCCAGCCCCTCCAAAGCCAGGAAAGCTCAACCTTTCTGGTGTGAGCCTGCCCATTGTCCTTCCACAAGGTGGGATCCCAGCCAAGGCTTCCGCTCCCAGTGTGTCTGGAAAGGAACCTGTGGTTGAATTTCCTTCACCACCATCCGATTCAGACTTCCCACCACCACCACCTGAAATAGATCTTCCTCCCCCTCCAGTAGAAATTCCAGCTGTGTTTTCAGGCAGCACCTCCCCAAAAGTCGCTGTGGTAAATCCCCAGCCACAGGCGTGGTCAAAACCGTCTGTGAAAAAAGCCCCACCGCCCACACGCCCCAAGCGGAATGACAGCACCCGACTGACACAGGCAGAGGCTGCAGAGCCCCCAGGGTCAGCTGGCCCACAAGTGCCCACGTCACCCAAGTCCAGCCTTAGCGTTCAGCCGGGATTCCTGGCAGACCTCAACCGGACGCTGCAGCGGAAATCCATCACCCGGCACGGCTCCCTCTCCTCCGCGCGGATGTCCAGAACGGAGCCCACCGCCACCATGGACGACATGGCCCTGCCTCCACCCCCGCCAGAGCTGCTGGCCGACCAGCAGAAGACCAGCAGCTTTGGGGGCAGTCATATATCTGGCTATGCAACGTTACGGAGGGGACCGCCCCCCGCTCCCCCCAAAAGGGATCAGAACACCAAGCTGTCACGGGACTGGTAGTCAGTCCCCAGGGCCGGTGCTCTCCGTGACTTGTGGGCTGCTTTGTGATCGGCCAGCCCGTGATCTTGTGCACGTGGAGAGGATGTGGGGGTATGGATGATAGCCCCATTAGAAGAGGTGATCTCAAACTGCAGCTATGGCTAAATGTAAAGACATTCCTCTTCCATGGCTAGGTTAAAAAAGTTGGGGGCTTAGGGGTGTTGATATTTTATTGGGAAAAGTGAGTAGAGAGGTGTTGGCTTCATTCTTTCAGTTTCTTTTACCCTTCTTATGGATTGGACCAAACCCGCATTTTCTTACTTTTTCTGCATTTAGGGGAGGGGGAGGGAGATAATTTTTTTGTAGTGTCTGTCCACGTGAGACATGTTTGTGCATGTATTATAAGTCTAGGTATATAATATATTGTGATATATTTCGTCGCAATTATAGAGGATAACCAGAATGTTTTTGTAGAACCGTATTTATTGTTTCAGTCAGTATATTATCTGGAATCGGACTCTAACTGGTCAAATCTTACCATAAAGATGGAGATAGTAGGGGGCACTTTAAAGAAAGGAAATAAAAACCCAAACCCACAAACCTCTCAGCAGTTTGTGGTGGGTAAATTCTGCTAAGCTGAGGTGTTGGGCTGGTAACTGTACATTGTCCATTGATTGAAAAGTACAGATGCAACATACCAAAACATTCTGGTCATAATACTACTGAAAATGAGTGTTCAGAGGAAAGAAATAGATTTTATATATAGTGGGCTGGAGTGAAATATATTTATACTATAAAGAGCCTCCCCCTCCTTTCAAATAGTTTAAAAATATACACTGATAAAAATTATTTCAAACTTATTTGTCCATGCAGTTAAATAGGATAAATATATATTATTCCAAACCATTATGCATTCTAACTGATAGTAGGCTCAATCATTTGTTTCTATGGCTCAAGATGAATATATTTGTGTTAACCCCTTCTGAAAGCTGCCAGGACTCCTGCAATCAAAAAATCCTGCCAACCCCCAAGGCTGACCAACGCCGATCCGTGAGCTGTCCGTGTAACTCTTACCCTGAAGGAACAGGTAGGTTTCTGTAGAAAGTGCTGTGTGCTCACACGGGCATGCACGGCATCCAGTCTCACCTGGTCTGTGCCTGGTAAGATTTAGTGTCTTCACAAAAGCAAGCATCTGGAAATGTGTAAAGAAAGTATTGTTTGTAATTGATTAGAAATTGTCAGGAAACTCTCCCCTCTGGAAAGAGAGAAGGGAGCAGCAATTTCAGGACAAGCAGAGTAGGAACTCTGTCTCTTCTTTGACCCGCCAGAGACTGTCACCAGTGCACTAACTTGTTTATTACAAAGTTGCACTTGTAGCAGTCAAGGAAGAAGACTGAAAATAAAACAACCTTAAAGAGGCAATAACATTTGCTAGGAATTTCATCTAAGGGCCCGTATGAGTAGAAAATAGACTATTGATTTGCTTGGGTTTTGTTAGTCACCGATTACAATCGGTCGCCAGATCAAGTATGACAGTCCTTTTTCTTCAGTAGCTTGATTGTACAGTCTTACCCACATATTCAGACCTTGTGATAAGGCAGTGTAAGTGGTCTTGTGTATCACTGCACATTCCTTGCAGGGTGGTGGGACACACCCTTTGTAAAACAACTAAAGGACTGTAACTACCCCATCTTCAGCTGTTACAGCTTCCCTTGTCACCATGGGGATACTGTCAATAAGCTCATAGGGCAAATAATTTCACTGTTTGCATACTTCTTCTCCAAAAGCAAACTTTAAATGCTTTCTTTTTCCCAAAGAATGAAACAAAGACAGCAGCTTGACCTGGCAGTGTCTTCACATGTGTAAAACCAATATAAACTGATCTGTCATTCAAGTAATTCAGGATTATAGATTTGAGAAATATTGTGACAGTGTCCCCCATTCCTTTTTTTTATAAAGTTTTGTTTTTAAAACCAAATAATGAAATAAATGTCTTTGTGAATATTTTATGAATAGGAAAAAAGTTTTGCTAATTTGAGGTGGAAAATTACACATCTATAACTATATAGTTTTAAATAGGTGCATCATGAAAAGAAAAAAAATAGTGGTGCTGTCTCTGCTGACCTGTTTCATATGATTTTTTTAAAATCTGTTTCAGCACCTCTGGAAATTGTTTTAATATTTCAGACTAGATTTTTTGAGCAATAAGAGTATATACCATTGTGTGCATTTTTAAAGCACTGCTATGGAAAGGCACTTTTTTGTATCTTTCAAATTGTTCACCAAGTTTTGTTTCTACTATTTTTGTGCTTACAAAGTGTCCTTAAAAGCATTTGCATTGTTGATTTTAAGCATGCTCGGTGTAGCTGGTGACTAACTTCACAGGAGGGTTGTTAAGCTATACTGCAGTTCATGGGTGCTGTAATTTTCACCATTGCTCCTCTCGCTGCTTTGTCCCGTGTGCAGTTCCTGGGGCTCAGACACACCAGGGTGCAAAAGGTGCTCTACAGCTGTAACTGCTCAGCCCTTAGCCAGGAGGGGGAGGTGGGCACATTCCCTTCCTGGCAAGATGCACCTGGGCTGATGCAGCTTGTGCTCCCAGGTGAGAGCAGTCAGGGAATTCTGCTTGCCCCACCTGCTTTTCTTTTCCCCAAGACAGCCTCACTGGTGTGTGTCAGTTCCAGCCCTTTTACTTCAGCTCATTCAGTGCGGGTACCTCTGGGCTTTGGACTCGGCACATCAGTGTTTGCAGTGCCATTTCTTCAGAGGCATGTGAGCTTTGTTCTCATTTTCCTGTGCCCACATTCATTTCCCCAGTATCTCTCCCTATTAATGGCAATTAATCCACGCTTAACTACTGCAGGCTGCCCATAGCTTGCTGGGAGACAGCTGTGTAACTCCTAAGTCTGCAGCAAAAAGAATGATCAGCAAAGGTGGCACACTGTATTCCTTCTAGTTAAAGTTTCCTTCTTAAGGCAGTAGTGATCCAGTGAGTGGTTGCTGCTTGCTTTCTCTCAAATGAGCACGGAAATTTGGCTAGTGTGGTTCAGACAACCTCGTTGCCTTTTCAGGTTATGAGATACACACTACCCCCCCCCCGCATTGTGACTTGCTTTTCCAGTATATTTACTGGGTTTGTGGCAGTAAATAGTTACACCTTATCTTGCAAGTAAGTTATTTTCCCCCGTGTGCAATCATCTCATAATTGCTCCATATTTATTAAATCGGAAAATTAAGGGGCTGGATTTCAGACAACCAGGAAGAGGCTTCCTGCTACAAACATGGGCAGTAATACTGTTGGCACTGTTCAAATGGGCATGTGAAGGCTGAGTGTTCATATTCCAGACACAGAAGTGCTTTGATCCCAAAATACACGGAGTGTAAGGCTGGAGCTGCATTACGTGAGGCAGCGCACGGCCTGGGCACTTGTTAAGGTGGGTGTCAGGGAAGCCCTGCTGCTGCAAGGGCAGCTCAGAGGGCTCAGCTGTGTTTGTTAATCTTTTCCACATTTGGTCTTCATTTCCCCTCTGCTATGCACTGTAGCATCCACCTCTGAGCAGCAGAGGCCTGTTCAGCCACATGTCTGTGCCTGCAGCCCAGGTGTAGAAAGCAGGGAGCTATTCTCAAGACACATCACAATTGAGGTGTTGAGTTGCTTTGAAAGGGAAAACTAGACTCTTCTAGCGGCACTAAACAGAGGTAAGAAATTTTATTTAAAACCAAAAACCCCACAGGTTCTAAACAAGCTATAGGTGATGTGTTTCAGGTGGCTGTGCTAGGGGTCCCGTTTAGTCTTTTAACACCTGTAGCTGGGAGATAGGCACAAGGGTCTAAATAATTCTTATTTTCTATGGAAGAGGAAGGTTCCCTGTGTCACCATGCGCAGTGGCTTCCTCCTGCAGCAAACCACCACTAACTGCTCTGACTTGGTGATGACCTCAAAGCCAAAGAGCTCCTCTTTTGAGCTTACTCTGCAGTTGTCTGCAGGGCAACAGTGAGTGACACACCAGGGAAACAAAGTGCAGGTACCTGGATTGATTGGTTTCAGGTCTGAGGAGAGGGAAAGCAGTTTTTTTCAACAAGTGCATTTTAACATTTACTGTTCTGGGCTTGCATGTTTAAAGGATTTCTAATTCCTTCTTTCTGTGCCCTTAGGCAACTAGATAAATCATATCAGCTCAGAGATAAAGTGTGGCCAGTCTTCCTCTCAATTAATTTTTTTCCCCACAGTTTAAGGAACCAAAAGTGCCGTTTCAACAGAAGGGCAAAAAGAGAAATTTTCTGCTTTTTACAGAAAACAACATAGAACCAAATTGTTTTGCTACAGTGGTACCATAGCAGGTAAATTTGTTTCTTATTCAAGTAGGATTGTAAGTGGGTCCTAATAGGAGTATTACTTCAACTAGTGTCACGTTAAAATCAGTTGCATTCCAGAAAAGCAGTATGGATTCGTGGCAGAAGGTAGTGAGGATGCAGTCAGAACATAGGAGTTTGGTTGGTTTCTGGAGTTTTTTTCCCTTTTAGCATTGTTAGGGTGTAGATTACAGTCACACAGTACTCCTCAGCTGCAGGTGAGTCTTACTACTTTGGGGCACATTTGTGGCACCTGGTGTTGAGTTCTTCATTAGTTCCCTTGCACCACTGGGGCAGACTCCAAACCAGAGAGGATTTAACACTACAAGGGGTAGTTTCTCTTGGATGTTTTTTTGCTACATTGCTGGTAGGGTTTTAAGATTTATTTTGGAATTCTGAGTTTGTCTAAGCTTCTGAATTTTCTTTCCTTCAATTAAAAAATGCCCATGATGACTGACCAAACCAGGGTTTTGTAGCAGGGGGCAGCACTCACTCACACTGTGACACAGGTTTGGTCTAGTTTTGAGAAGACACTAAACTGCAATGAGATGACAAACACATGCTCATCCCGCACCATGTGAATTACTTTAATTGCTACTAACCAAGCACAGGGCAAACAGTGACTTGCTTAATGATCATTTGGTGAGAAAGTACTGGAATGGTCTGCCTGAGGAAGTGATGGAATCATCATCCCTAGATGTGTTTAAAAAAAGGCTGGATGTGGCACTCGGTGCCATGGTCTAGTTGAGGTGTTAGGGCTGGGTTGGACTCTGTGATCCTGGAGGTCTCTTCCAACCTTGTGATTGTGGGATTCTCTGAGGCACTCAGAGGGGCAAGGACTCCAGTGAGCTCTGCTCAGCAGATGGATCTTGGGTAAAGGGGAGTTAGAAAAGCTAGAAGACCAGGAGGAACAGGAACTGGTGCTGTAGAAATGAGTGAGAAAGGCCTTCAGTAACACATTGTAGTCACTACCCCTCCCTTATTCAAATGCTTGAAGGCAACTTGTCTTCTAGAAGATTTGTCTTTTAGGAGATTTTTGAATTCAACCATTCACTACAGTGGAAAATAATTTCCTTCCAGCTTTCCCAAGATGCCAAAGATGCACTGAGCTAAATTCCAGGTATGCAGATGTGTGTACACCAGTCTCTTGTTGCCAGGGGTCTCATGCTGCTGACCTCTAGCACGTGTCTGGTGGGAGAACAGGGTGCCTCTCTTAGATGTTGTGTGTCCCTCGCCTTTAACCAACACTGGGAGTTGGGTACACACTTGCAAAGGACAGATTGGCAAACAAAGCTGTGCCCATGGCACCCTGCTGGCTGATGTGCTGCAGCACAATAGCGCTTGTACTTCTAAAAGAAAAACTGAATGTTTTGTCACAAGTTGTAATTGGAAATCTTAGGCCTCCTAGTGGACTGCAGTGGACCAGAAATGAACTGGAGCAGCAGTTTGGTTTATGGCTTACACTAATTGTTACCAGTCACTGGGAATATTCTGTATAATACTGGAGATGCAAGTGTAAGAAGTGTCATTGCAATGATGATTTGTGTGTGCAGCAAACTTGTGCTGAGTGCTGTAAATACATTCATGTTTACTGCTTTAAAAAGAAAAATTGCACATTTTATCTTTCAGTGGGATTGCCTCCCCTCTTCTTCCCTTTCCAAAAAGAAAGAAAAATCAAAGCTCTTTTAGACTGATAGCTTCAGGTTGGGGGGAGCTTTGCCATATTATAAATATATATAAATATATGTATAAATATACTTTTATAAGCATGAGAGGACAAAATAAATACTACATTATAGAGTACCCAATATAGATCATTATACAATGGAATATGCACAATTCAATAAAGATGTAGTTAAATTTAATACTCTGTTTTAATCCTCTGTCTTGCAATTTTCCGTTTTCATGACCTCAGAACCCACTCTGTGTCTTCAGGTCATCAGTGGTTCCTCTGGGTAGGGATCAGGTAGCTGATGGCCTACAGCTGTTTACCATTTCTGTGCTCACTGCCAATGAAACTGCTGTTATTCCTTTGCACAGTTATTTGGCTGGGTCAGAGCTGGCTGTACCAGCCCCGTGCTGCACACCAGTGACAGGTCTAAAGCGGACCCCGTGTGAAGGCTCACCTTTCCATCTGTTCCTTGCTCGGGCTTACAGAGTCCTGTTCAGCTCTGCTCACACAGAACAGCTGTGGCTGGTAAGTGCTGCCGTGGCTCCGCTCTGGGGCTGTAGGGAACACGGCTGGGAAACGCTCTCAGCCTCACGCTGCGGCCCTCAGCAGGCGGAACTGTGTTGAGAACTACAGCAGCCAGTGCAGGAAAGGGGGAGTCCCACAGAGGCTGAGGAGCTGCTGAAGGCATTTGCTGGGGGAATTGCTGTGCTCAGAGATCCTCAGGGCCAGGTCTCCTGCACGCACAAGCCACGATCCTTGGCCCTAGTGTGTTGAAGTCTCTAGCCAAAGACAAGAAATGTGACACGGCTGTGGCACGCTCACAGAACACATGAGGTGTGCTTTGTTCTTTTTATTTAGGGCTCATAACAAGAGGATTTAGTACACAGCAACAGTTAATTCCAAGTACAATTAAAAAAATTTAAAAATTGGGTTTTGCACTCACTGGAAGGTGGTTCAAATGGCACACACACTAAAACGTTACTGGTGGCATACAGCTCCCCAGAGTCCTGCGGGCTTGGTCATTTACAGTGGGCTCTGCATCCATCCACTGCATCAGCAGTGCTAAAAGCAAAAGCACAGCGTGCTGCTCCAACTGCAAACCAAAGTGGGGGGTATCTGCTTTCAGAAAAAAGTGCATGGACAAAATCCATGTTAGACACTGACATCTCCAGAGAATTCATAGAAACTACTTGTCCATGCGAGTTGCAAAAGACACTTTTTCAAATGTGAAAAGAAGCACTTGTTCTTTACAAAAAAATCTCAGACATGTCAGCACTTACCGAGGCGCTGTAATGGAAACAAATTTGTACTTAGCTCTTCCTATTAGTCAATAGCAGTAGGATTCTTCAGAGGTGTAAAGAGAAACTAGAACAAACGTACTGTGCCCATTTCAGCGTTCAGCAGGGTCCTGGGTGTAGGCTTACCTCAGGACAGCAGGCTATTGCTGCCATCACTGTCTTGTAGTAAGTCTTGTAATAAGCACAGGTACTAATAAAATTAGTATATTTAGAGTACCAAAAAAAACCCCAAACCTCTTCCTGCATGGGCTGGAGATTACACAAAACACAGGGGTGGCGCTTTTTTTGAATGAAAGCAGCAGAACACCATGATCTGTGAATTATTCTAACAGCAGTTGTCAAACCTTGGCTGCATAAAGCTTTCAGCACGTCCCCACGGACGTGAGGTGGGGGTCCCACTATCCTTGAAGTTTTAACATCAGAAACAGGTAAACAGGGCTGTTACTATACATTGACTTCAGCTACTGCAGGGGAAAATCCCCAAAACAAACCACACATTGTTCCCTTCTTGTACTGTTCTGACCTCTGTGTACAAATAACCATTTTATCCACAAAAATGCAGCTGTGCCAAATACTGGGAGATGCCAGAAGCTGGGGAAGGTGAAAACACCCATAAGCACTGTAAATTCCTGTAACTGGCACCCTAGAAGCTGTAGCCCATGATCCTGCTGGTGCTCAGTTTCCACCACCACCATCCCTAGAGGTCAGTGGTGTAAATATCTGCCTTAGTGAATGCAACAGTGCTGTAGGTTTTCCACTGGCACAGTTGCCAACATAGGTACTGAAGTCTCTGCATGGGGTTTGTAATGCTGCCTGGAATGCTGCAGTGCTTCACCAGTGACACTCGATACTTTGAATGCAACTACTGCTCCTAGTAAAGCCACAGCATCACGGTCATTTCAACAGCATCCTCTAAGCAGTTTCCCAAAAGGGCCTGCAGAGAATACAGATGTCACCTGTTTTACAAAATGTCCTGTTGCACCTCTGGGAGGAGAAGCTCTGTAAATGCTCCCAGTTTACTAAGCCACAGAAAGTTCCATCCTTTCCAGAAAGGAAAATGTGGAAGTTTTCCTCTACGCCTGGAGCCCACAGACATAACTAATAAAAAAGCAAGCTCGTTTCCAGCAGAGAGGCACATCCACAGCATCTGCTAGGAAGTGGTGGAAGTTGCTAGGAAGAGCACAGCATTAACTCACCATTAAGCACAGGTGGGAGACACCACAGAAGCGCAACAGTATCAGTGCACACTCCTCTTCCACCTCTAGTCAACAATGTGCACATCCCCAGCAGGCAGGCAGCCCACACATCCTCTGCTGGAAAACGCTCCTCAGTCCTACTGTCCTTGCTTTCTTTTCATGATCAGTAGAAATACCCCAGGTAAAAGTGGCACTTTTCAGAAGCTGCATTACTGCCACTGTCAACTTTGGCTATCACCAAGAACCCTCAGCAGCAAGAAAAGGAAATGCCCAGCAGCTGTGAAAGGAGAACGAACTGCTCTAGCAAGAACTAGCTGGGTCTAAGCCTTTCTGGCACCCACAGGTAAGCCACCCAGCCACACACCACAGGACCTGTGGTGCACACCAACAGACATCTCCAGACACTTTCATGACATCCATCTTAACTATCTGCAAGGACAAGCTGAATTCCAGAACACGGTCAGCCTCCTGCTGACACATACCAAGCTCTGTCATCTGCCTCAGGGCCACACCATACCTCTTGTCTTCCCAGTGAGAGCAGTGGCTCTTCAGTGCCTCAGTGTGTGTCTGTGTCTAACCAGTCAGACCATCAAGTGATGCAGCACTGCTTCAGCTCTCTGGTGCCTACTCCAGCCAGTGCATATGGACACACCTTCAGGACACTCAGGCATAAATTTTGCTGGTTGCCTCTCCTGCCCCTCTCAGCCCTCTGCTGCAACAGCTGGGGGGAAGGGGAAAGGCAGGGGAGAGAATGGGTGAGACACATGCAGCCTCAGCTCTCTCTCTTCGGCTGGAATGAAGGCACCAAAGTGAGCCTGCTTCAGCACTAGATGTGGACAGACTCAGACCACCTCTCATGCAGGCACATGAAGGAGAGGCAGCTGTAGTTAATAGCTTTGTCCCTGGCGCCAGGAGGAAGGAAGAAATCTTTGATACACAGCAAACCAAGGCAAAATACACCGCTAGAGGATGCTGAACAATTTCTGTGCACAATGAAAACAGCTGGCTGGGCTAAGGCAGTTCTCACAAAGGGAGAAACATATACATTTTGGCCATTCAGCACTCTTTGGGCTATGCTGGAGTGTCTTCTCCCCCCACCTCTCATGCATACACACTCCCACTTCAACAGCCTGTGATGCAGAACACCCTGAGCTGTGGCAGCAAAACTCAGCAGTGAAGAGATGTTGTGCACGTTATTTAACATTCTGACATGTTTCTCCCCCCACCCCCCATTTGCCACCCCCTTTTAAAGTAAAACTGTAAATTAAAAAGGGGTGGGGAAGAGAAGGTTTTGGACAAGGAGAAGTACAAGGGACAAAACTGGAAACACAACCCTCACTGACTTTACTAGCATGCAATCTATGTAACATTAATATACAAAGCCTGTTCACCTTGGCCTGGTCTATGACCATTACATCACATCATCCCCAAACAAGCAACAGAATTAAAATCTGTACAAAATAAAAATATGCGTAAAACTCAACAAATTTCTTTACATTAGTACTGCGTAATAAAGCATAAAACCAGCAGGAGGTGACCCAGAAATTCCATCCACAGCAGTTCTTGCAGGATGAACAATTCCATGTACTATCAGCAGGGAGCAAACTAACCCCTGGCCCATCAGACCAGTTCTTCAGGAGCTGTCACACATTCCACTTTCAGGGTTTTGCAGCCTCATCTTCTGTGCTGGGCTCTGGCAAGCATTCATCTCACAATGCTCTGCTCTCACAACACAAAACTTGCAAGACAAAAAACCAGCTGACTGAAGATTAGGTATCACACACAGTCTAGTACATACTACCCCACCCACCTGCCAGAAGTGTTCAAGCGCAAGCTCTTGCTCAGACTGGGTTAAGACACGTTTCACTAAATTGTGAACTGCCAGCTGCAGCTTGGCTGCACAGTCAGAGGTTCAGATCTCACTTAGGAACTCATTAGGCTGCCCTAACGATACATTTGAGCACTGTGGGTTCAGTTTTTGCCACAAACATATCCAAGGCAAGAAAAGCCAGGAAAGCTCTGATATTCCTGGAAAACACTGCCCCCCTGTAAGCACCAGTGGCTTGTGAATGCTGCTGTTCAATCAACTTTGCTACAAGCACCACCTCCCTGTGCCAAAAGCTTAGACCTGCCCAATGACACTAGAAAGAGTTATTCCAGTGACTGCACAACCAGTGGTTCTGGACTTGCTTCCACAGAAATGATGGGCTGAGGGAACTGAACATGGCTGCTTCTCT
>VZUA01014990.1:0-15430 GCA_013401035.1 Horornis vulcanius
GCTAGCCAGCCTGAAAAGAGCAGGGGAGAAGACGCAACACCATCCCATTAGTCCCCAATGTCCACAGAATTTATTAATCCAGCCAGTGTTTTTCTCTGCTTTAAGCGCCTTTATTTGCTCCTTTAATTTCTGACTACTTGTGTGGATTGATTCACTATGCGATGAGAGGTTAAAACTACACATCCCCTCAAAGTCTTGGCAACTGGGTCCATGGGCTAGTACTAGAAAGTCAATCCCTGCTCAGTTCTGCAACTTTGCATGCCTGGTAGTCTCCTCACCTACAAGCACATCACTGAGGGCAGCAGATGTAGCATTGGTCTGCTTGTCAAGCTAGCACCCCAAGTGAGAAAGCCCGCCGAGGGCTTTAGCTGCGGCCATACAAGGTAAAGAAAAACGGAGACCGTGACTCTCTCTCCTTTACTCCAATTAGTTGCTTGACTATCACAGTTTTCATCAAATTCTTCCTATGATCTTTTTGGGGTGCCAGTTTATTCTTTCGCTTCCAAACCTTTAGTGATGTTATGTTGGGGGTGTGGGTGGTAAGCTGGTCAAGGGACCAGCTTGGAGTCATCCTCACTCATACTCTGTCTCTGCAGATAAGAAATACCCCTCAGGGTAATACCTTGGGATGAGATAAGAACCAAGATAAGATGGGGCTGGTGTAATTGCACCAGGTTATTGGAGTGTATCATCATTAGGTGTTACATTTTTCCTATACGAAGTTCCAGTTATAGATCTACTAATTTCATTAAGTATCCAATGTTGGTTAGGCCTTCTGTAATAGAACTGAACATAGTACATAGCCTGCGAGGACCCCAATAAATCCAATACCTCGGGCTCCTCTGGTGCATGTGGTAAATTCTTGGTCCATTCATCCCAGGTATCCACCAGGCTGGGTTTCTTGCCTGTGTATGGTGTTCATCCACTGTCAAACGTATCAATACCAGGCACGTTGATAAGGGGTTATCTATACTGCCCTTGGACATACATAAATTATCCTGTTGTAAAGACTTTGCTAAGGTGACCGAGGTATTTTGTCTCCATGAAATGGCTGGCAGAAAGGTGAGGAGCATCCAAAGCTTCATCATGAATTAATAACAGTTCTCTGCCATGGGGTGCATGGTGGGGACTTGTGAAGACAGGTTATTCTGTAAAATTGAGACAAATCTAAAACAAGAATCCTTCAAAGGTATCCAACTCATAAAAAGTGCCCTCCCACAGCTGAGATGTTGGAGCATGTCCATAGAAGGGCAATCGGGCTAAGGAAAGGTCTGGAGCACAAGTCAAATGAGAAGTGGCTGAGGGAGCTGGGATTGTTTAGCCTGGAGAAAAGGGTGCTCAGGAGTGACCTTGTCATTCTCTGCAACTGCCTTGAGAGGATGATGTAGCCAGGTGGGGGTCTGTGGTGACTAACAGCTGGCCTGGAGGCCTCACAGTTATAAATAATCCTAATTATAATTTTATAACTGAAATATAACTAATTATATTACTACCTCAATTATATAATTTGACCAGTCTAGGCTGTTGGGGAGCAGGTCTAAGCCGCTGGGGACATGGGCTGCTGTTGGCCAGTTAGCCACATGGCAACTAATTCAGCCAGTCAGGACTAACCATGCAGACTTCCAAAACTATATAGGGAGAACAGCACTCAATAAAATTTGTCTATTGCTGTATGAACATGGAGTGTAGTGTTGTGTTGTGTTGTCATGTCCTTCTCAGCTGTGACAAGTGGTGATACCCCGATGTGATAGGCAATAGCCTATGGGATGGGAATAGTAGTGGAGACAGAACCCCAGAGGAGGAGGACAGCAGGGGAGAGCTGTCAGCAGCTGAGAGGGCTGCAGAGGAGGGGCAGCCAGAAGAGCTGCCAGCAGCCAGAAGAGCTGCAGAGCTCCAGACCATGTAAATAGAGGAAGCCATTGGGGACATGGGGATGCAAGTTTCCATGGAGGAAAGCCAAGTGACTCAGAGCCATGGTATGGACAGTACCGCAAAAGCCGCAGCAGAGGCACTGCAGGCACTGCCCCCCGGGGAAGCAGCAGGGACAGTGAGTGCTCCCTCGGGTGCGTGGGCTGGGAGGATGGGAAAGAAGCTGAGTGAGGGATGGCAGCTATCCAGGACCCTATCCCTGCAGCTCTTGAATTAGTAGAGCAGGCCATAACAAACAGGCAAGTGTATCAGATGTGTCCGATGGTTTGTGTTACAGTATTTGTTGTTATTGACCTACATCCCATGGGTATCACNTTGAATCGTGCTTTGCAAATAGCACAACACTAGAAGTGCTTTACAAAATTACACAGGACAAATCACCTACTGCCTACCTAGCCATAAACTGCTGCAGTTAAGTGGTACCACTGCATTGTCACTGAGACCATTGAACCATCGCACATCCCTGAAAGGTCTCACTGTCTTTACTGATGATCTGGGAGAACAGGGAAAGCCGTTGTGACCTGGATGGATGACAATGGGTGGCAAGCACTCAAAGGTCACAATAATGAATCACCTGAATTACTGGAGTTACATGCTGTAATGATGGTTTCCCAACAATTTCCTCACACTCTTTAAATATTGTCACTGATTCTGCCTATGTTGCAGATATTACACAAAGATTGGACCAAACATTACTGAATGAATTGAAATGCTGCACTATTTGCATTATTAATCATATTCGGAGCCATACCAACTTGCCAGGTTTTACAGCAGAAAGTAATGCTTGGGCTGATTGGTTAGCTAGCCCTGCCTGGACAGCACCACAATCAGACATGCTGACACAGGCAAGAGCATCACATGCCTTTTTCCATCAAGGTGGTGGAGCATTACAAAGGTAATTCTCACTGACAAACACAGAGGCACGCAACATTTTCAACTCCTGTGCTCACTGTCAAGGCCACACTACACCATTGCAGATGGGGGCAAACCCCAGTGGTCTGCAAGCCTTGCAAGTCTGGCAGACAGATGTCACACGTCTCAGAATTCGGATGTTTAAAGTATATGCTTCAGTGGACACATTTTCATCGGCCATATGGGCCTCAGTCCACACAGAGGAAAGAAGCTGCAATGCCATTGTACATTGGCATTTAGCCTTTGCCTCTCTAGGCATTCCCCATCCAAAAATCCCAATAATGGTACAGCATACATTTCAGAGTACTTCGCACTTTTTAGAGCTCTGGGGTTATGTTTCACCACGCAGGTATTCCTCATTCTCCTACAGGATAGACCATTGGCAAGTGTGCCCATCGCTCTTAAAAGCTCGTGCTTAAAAATCAAAAGGAGGGAATGTGTGGTAAAACCCTGCACAGTAGGGTGAACAAAGCACTATATACTTTAAAACTTCTGACAGTACTCAAAAATTCTCAGAATCCTGTTATTTTAAATAATTTGTTATTGTTGCAATCTTCTAGTGGCAATCAATCATCCAAGCCCAAGGTATTGGTAAAGGGCCTCCTTGCCAATAAATGGGAAGTTCCCTGGGACCTTGTTAGTTGGGGGCAGAGGTACTCCTCTATTTCCATGGATGCTGGCACCGGATGGGTGCCGGCTTGGTATGTGTGTCCGGCTCTACGCTCTGCTCAGGGTCACCTCCAACAACACCTCGTGAGAGCCCCGCAGCAGAGGTGTCACGGAGCAGTGATCAGAACAACACTTTGCACCACTGTATGAAGATATGGGACCTGTGGAATGACAGTCTACCACTACCTGTAACTTCACTTAGTCTTGAGAGAAACTTTGGGCACGGAACTAAACACATGGATGTGTATTTTTTAGTGGAAACAAAAGAGTGAAGCGTCACCCACAGTAGTTTTTAAAGTTTAACAGTTTGTAAATAAGTTAGATATTTGTTGTAACTGGGTTGTAGATGTGAATAGTGTGTGGCATACCACCCTGCAAAGCTGTGCTTGGTGGCTCCCAGACATGCTGAGTTGTGTAAAGAACCTCATTTGACCTAGGCTTTTTTATTTGTGTCATCATGACTGTTCCAAACATTGTGCCATGTTTGTCATCCTGCCTGCAGGAGCCCTGCAGAGGATGACAGACACTGCCTTTGTATTTTAAAACAAAAAGAGGGAACTGTGGTGGCTAACATCTGGCCTGGAGGCCTCACAGTTATAAATAATCCTAATTATAATTTTATAACTGAAATATAACTAATTATATTACTACCTCAATTATATAACTTGACCAGTCTAGGCTGTTGGGGAGCAGGTCTAAGCCATTGGGTACATAGGCAGATAATGGCCAGTAAGCCAGGTGGCAACGAACTTAGCCAATCAGGACTAACCATGCAGACTTCCAAAACTACAACAGCACTCAATAAAAGTTGGAACAAAACAGTTGACTTTTGTTCAACAAAAGTTGAACAAAAAAGGGACCACATCCTCTCTGTGGTCACACAGCAAACACTACAGGTTATCTTATGCTTTGGACCCTCTCTTTTGAGCAGAGGGGTACTTGCTCCTAATAGCAGAGACACTGGTCCAACTGGAGGGGCATGGGACATTTCCTCTCTTATCTGCTCAAGTCTTTTGAGTCTGTCCACAGTCTTGGACAGTCTTTCCACGGAAAAAATGCAAGGTGTTGGGAGAAAAAAGAGATGATCATCACATGGCTGCAGTCAGGCAGTTACCTGAAGCGCTGTTTGTTCTCCTCCTTTCACGGACATCAAAGCCAATGAGCTGGTGCACAATGATCATCATGTGCTCCATACAAACTTCTGCCATGTGGATAGTGCACACTGGACCTCATCTGGATCTGCAGGGGATTGCGCATTAGTTGAATCCCTAGAGATTACCTCCAGCACAGCCAGTTCTCTCAGGTACTGGGTACCTTCCTCCATGGTGTCACACCTGCCTAGGTGCACTACTAGATCATCCTTGAGAGAGCACCTTTCTCTCACACTTGACAGGAGTCATCTCCAAAGGCTGAGAGCTTCTGTCCTCTTCCCAATCCCCTTGTCAATGCCCACATCCTGGGACAGGGATCCCAGCTGCTTGGCCTCATTACCATCTAGTTTCATACTGTGAGCTGTGATACCCCAGCACTGGAGCAGCCAGGTGAGCCCACCCAGCTGGTGGCGAAATCTCTTTGCAGATGTTGCAGCTCACCCAGGGATACAGACTAGTCTTTACCTCTGGCCCTGCTCTTCTGTTATAAGGGTTCTGCTTCCTCTTCATCCTTTAGTAAGGGAAGTGATTTGGCTTTGGATTTCTTCTCCTTTGTTGGGGCAACTTCTGTTGGCACTGTGTTGTTCCTGTGGTTCACCTGCAGTTTGAGTGGCCCCACTGTCTGTTTTTCTGCTTTCCTTCTCTTCCCCCTGAGGGTGCAGTCTAATATCATGCAGTGTCCAATAAACAGTAGCCAGGGTCCAGGCATACTGAAGAATTTCCTTCTTCTCTGGAACAGCCACACTACTTTTCTTTCAAATATTCTGCCACTTTAACTGGGTCCTGTAGTTGTTCGGGGGTGAATGGAAACCCCTCCAACAACAGACAATATGAGACAACCCCCTCTGCCACAATTTCTTAACAAGTACCTCTGCCACAGTTTCTGGACTGGAAGAAACCCCCTCTCCCCAGAAGAGAGTCCTTTTGTGAGGGTGCAATGGCAGCAAGTGATATAGAATAACTTCTGTGTGTTGGCCATGCCCAGTACTCCCAGCTACTGGAAAAATTAACCCTGTCCTGCCCAAAACCAGGTTTTTTGGTTTGGTTTGGTTTTTCCACAAATTAAAAAAAAAAAAAATTTAAAAAAATCCTTTTAACTGCATGTGGTACCACAGAAGTACCAGGTTTAAGACATGAAAGGTTACTTTGGTATTGCCTCATTTGCTTCGGTGACTGCAAGCCATCAATGAACAACATTGTGAATATGCTAGAGGGCTACACTGTGGGCTGCCCAAGTGGAAAGAGCAAGAGCACTTGCTTTGCATAATAGACTACAAGGAGGCAACCTGCCTGTTGTTTCAAATATTTTTCTTTTATAAATTTAGGCACAAATTTTGTACAGCATTGTGAAGTAAAGACCTGTAAATAAAAGACAAATGAGTTCCATTCCAAAGAAAAACTTTCAGGTTCCTTCTAGGCTTCTATCTAGTGACACTGGGAGAGAGAGGCCCCTACAAAGCAGAATGGGAACTATGCTTACCTTTCAAAATTGTATCCTTCCCCAGAAATCTCTATAGGCCAGAGTATTTTCGAAGGGGGAGAAGACATTTGTTTTCTCCTGCAGGGGAGCATATGTATACTCTTTTATATCCAACAGCTTCATGAAAATTGAATCAATTTTTCCTACTTATATTTCCAAATTTTTCTTTTACCCTCTAGAAGCCTTCAAGGCTGCAGCCCCTCTCTGCCTGCTGTCTCTTGAACAATCAGTCCTGGATCTCCTTCTCACTGAGCTTCAGGTGCAAGAGTATTGATACTCCAATTGATTAGATCCCCTATCCCTCTTCCTTCATCTGAACAACCTTATGTCTACCAGAGCATCATCTTAGGAAATGTGCATCATGGGCTTGAGTCCCCACATACTAAAGGAAGTAAAACTGTGGTTTCCTGTCTAGGGCAAGTGCCATGCCACTACACTTTAAATAAGGAGCTGCAGCAGGGGAAGCTTCACGTCATCTGAGCTGTGGTTGCCACAGTCACAGCCCTGCATGTCTGTACCTGCCCTCCAGCAGCCTTGCTGAAGCTGACCTCTGTCCCCTGCTGTAGAGGTCAACATCTGCCAAGTGTTTAGGGCTTTACTGACACCTCTCTTAGCTATTGCCTCTATTACCAGAGTAAGACTTTTTTTCTGAAGTGGGAATCTGACTACCCAAGAACTTCTACATTTTATGAGAAATTGAAGGTGTTTTATCCATCCTTATGGAAACATGGTCTTCATTTTAGAAAAGCTGCAATGTAAGATTGGCTTTCCCGATTTGTTTCCTTTAATGAATGCGAAGCTTTGACATCACCTGCTCATCCTCCTGACCCCGCACAATGTTTAATCTGTGGGTTTGGGTGGTGGATGCTTTCAGTTCTACTCTGAACATAAACCATGCAAGTTTTTAAAGCAGCATTCTTCTTTGATGGGTGAAAAGACACTCAATGTTTGAAAACCTGATACATATCTCTACCCTCCAGCAAATCAACTGCACCACTCAGCCTGATGTCATCTGCAAATATGTTGAAAATAGACTTGAACCCACTATGTCATTACTGATGATATTGAATAGTATTGGTCCTGGGCAGACCCCTCAACCACACCACTTACTACTGTTCTCTATTTTGACATTCAGCTGTTTGTTGGCTGCAAGACTTTGGGTGCAGCCACCTAGCCAATTCCTTAACTATCAAATAGCTCACCCATCAAACTTCCTCCATTTTGATGTTACAGGCCTTACAGAAATACTTGTCCACCTGATCTGTGTCCTCTCGCTTAAGTAGCCTGGCTAGGGGTGAAGACTGAA
This sequence comes from Horornis vulcanius, assembly GCA_013401035.1. NCBI lineage: Eukaryota > Metazoa > Chordata > Aves > Passeriformes > Scotocercidae > Horornis > Horornis vulcanius. The sequence goes on from VZUA01014990.1 coordinate 7,448, forward strand.
AATTTATTTCCTCATATAATAGCAGCGTCAGTTACATGGAGTATAATATTATATGTCCGTAGTTCTTTCATGGCCAAACATCTGCCTTTGGAAACAGGCTGAATAGGGCTGAAATTAGGAGAAAAACTGTCAACCGTATTTCATCGCTGAATGTCTGGACTAAGAAATTAGTTTTAAAACATATTATTTGTAAATAACATGAGAGTTTACACATTTCTTATCATTAAGATGGGAGAATTTGAGATATGTGGCCTTGCCTTGTTGCATTTATCTGTGATGTAAGGGGAATGGCTAGTGTCCTGTATCAGCCCTGGAAACATGCTCTGTGAAAAGGAACTGAAGTTTCAGAATGGGAACTGAGGTTTCTAGAAGTTCAGGACTTCTCAGCTGCAGTGATGTATGTCACAACTGTGTATTCAGACTAGAAAGAGGCTTTAACATTCAGCAAGGCCCAAGAAACTCCCTCCTTCCATTGCACTGTTACGCATTTTCGTATTGTACACTGATCATTTCAATTAGTGCTCAAAAAAATGATGAACTAATGCACTTGTTTGAGACAAGGCAGCTGGGCAGATGCTCTCCACATAAAGCTCTTCACAGAAACTGCATCTCGTGCCTCCTCTGTTACAGCCAGGATAGTCTCAATTACTGTCAGCCATGTGCAGTGTTGGCAGCTCTGGGACAGCACATTTCCAGTGCTCAACTCTCTGTATCCTCAATAATACATGAGGCCAATTTCCTACCATTGACTGGCAGGTGCAAACTCCCTGCATCATGCAGGCAGTGAGCACCTGTGATTCTCTTTTGACTCTCCCTTTGCTTTATCACAACTTTGCTTTATCACAACTTCAAAAATGTAAGCATAAACCCTGACTTCAAACTTCCTGGCATTTGACAGCTTTGACACCAAGTGATGGAAAGTGTCAGCTAATTAAAAAATTAATTTCTTTTTCAAAATCCACTCTTTGTTATGAAAATGTCTGCTCAAAATGCAGCCTACATATTACCCTGCAGAGAAAGAACCCAAACTGCAAAAATCATAGTGCTGTATTTAATTATGAATCAGAGGATTTTACAAAGAACAGTAAATTGCATAGTGAAAGCCCATTTTCCATGATGGGGAATACATTAAAACAATCCTTTTTAACCTCCAGCAACCCATGCTTGCTATAATTGCTAATTTTAGACACAAACTTCATGAACTACAGGTTTTCTGCTTTGGCATGCATTTATGTTAATTGTTTTCTCCCCAGATCAAATGTCTACTATGACTTGATGCAAGTCAAACAGAGGTCCAAATACTTTAACTGGAGTAGAGCAAAACTGCAAGCTCAGACATTTCAGAAGCCAGTAACCAACAGCAAGATGCATGCATGTAATGGTTTCACATTCTCTAATTTTTACCTTTCTGGGCCAAACACACCAATTTGTGTAGTGGCTTGAGTGTGTACCAGAATTCTGCCATGAGACAGGACTAGGAGAAAAAAGCAAAGCAGGCCCAAATCTTAAAGGATACAAAGATAGATTTATTAACACACACTAAAAGAAGAAAATGAGAACCATTAAATAAAACTTTCAAAACACTCCTCCTCCCCCACCATCTTCTTCTCTTTCTCACAGACCATGTATAAAAGACAAAACTCGAAATTCCAGGTCATGACCTCTTACAAAACAGTCCCCTATCAGTAGTTTTAGAGAGAGAAGTCTCTCCTGATTTGTTGTGGTAACCTTCCACATGAAAGAACAGTCTGCTTGTGGCTTTTAACTCTGAGAAAAGCTGTCACCCAGGGATAAATTTGACCTGCCATATCACATACCCTTTCCCGTGAGTACATGTGGGTGGTGGACTCATGCATACTGGGGTGTCATTTTAAAAATAAACGGTTCAAATGCAAAGTATTTTTTCATCTCATGGAACAGAGGTATTTTTGCACTTCTTTACTGGTGCAGAGGGCTTCTGGTCTCATCTGTCTCTGTTCAAATATCTCATGTGATCACAGGATCACAGCTACCAATTCAATATTCACTCAGTCGATCACAAATATCTTTGCTCAAATCCACAAATCTGAACAACCATTTTCCCCATTTCATATTGTCCACTATTTAAAGGGATATTCTAGAATATTACAGTGTTACCACAGCTCATAGGAGATTTTCAGCCTAGGACCATCTTGTCATCTCTTCTACCTAAAGGGTCACTCTTCCTTCATTGACTCTAATATGTTCATATTGTCCTTTTCCATGTCTCTCTCTTAGACAAGGGTTAGGGCTTTGGAAGTTTAATCTGTGCAAGGAAAGAGTTAGTATCTTGCCCAGGACCTGTGGTGGTCACAGCATCTCTGCCAGGCTGCAGCCTCTCACCCTGAGGGCTCTCGGAGCAGGTGGATGCCTCCTGCCCACCCCTCGATGGGGGCTGGCCTGACCCAACCCGAGCCTGGAGCTGCCATCAGGGGCCTGGCAGACATCTCCATTGGCCTGGCAAGGGTTGGGGGTAGGCTCTAAAGTTAGCCAGATGTTAAGCTGTAGTCTCCCCTTCCCCTGCTGGCAGCTGATGGGGCTCAGCAGCACGGCCAGGAGCAGCAGGCCTGGCCAGCCTGGGGCGCTCCATGGAGCAGCCCTGGGGTGCCGGCCCTGCTCCTCCGGCTGGAAGGGAAAGGGTTGGCTCAGACACAGTCAGGGCTTTATATGTTTATTCCCAAAGTTGCATCGAGCTTCCTCAGTGGTTAAACAATACGTCAGTATCTAGGAATTGGCTTCTGATAAGTCCCTGTCCCTTCCACAGGAAATTAACAGGTCCTTACAGGGTTACAGAGAACGGCTTCTCCTTTAACTAAAAACCAAACTGTGTTAACCCATGACAATGCATATTGCAGGAGCAGTTTTACAACTTCCAGAAATTTCTTTTCCTTTAAACTTAGGTTTTAATTTCCTCAGCTATTCTTTTCTGTACTATCATGGAGAACAGCTTCAAAAGATGTCATCACCAGGGAGGGAGGAGTCAGCTAAGTCTGAATGTGTGGGGAGGTTGGTCTACATGGGAGTCACTGCAGGTCCAAGAGAAACAGCTGATGAAAGCTGATGAAAGACAGGTATGTATGACTGCTTAATGCAGCAGTGAGAAACCAAACACTGAGCTTCAGGGGTAGGAGATATGTGAGAGAAACCTGAAGTACTGACATGAAACCAGCAGCTGAAGCTCTGTGACATATTGTCAAGGAGTTATATCTATAAAAAGGTGAATTAGTCAAAGAATGTGGATGAGGAAAAGCAGCTTAAAAGAACAAATGGAAGAAGAAGCAGGAGAGGATGACATGGCAGTTTCTAATTAACATTTAATTGCCAGTATCAGTGTCAACCTGGAAATTAAAAGTTTGGTCATGCAGACACTGGAGGCTGAAATGGAAAAAAGGAGAAAGGGACCCTTTTTCACATTACCCTTTTACATTGAGAGATGTTGGGCCAACTCTGTGGCACACCATCAGCAATGTCTGAAGTTGGAAAGAGATGGGGAATAGGGTGGCTGTTGTAACTGTGTGAATGTAACTGTGGTTTTGAGCTGTGGTCTTGACAAGCATGTCAGGGGAAAGTATGTATCTGCATTGTGAAGAGAAAACGCTGAACAGGCTGCTTCCAGCATTACAATCCACTATAATTCTTCCCCAGCTCTTTTCCAATCCTGTCTTCCCAAAACTACTCTGCCTCGGCAAATTCCAGTGACTGAACGTTCTTCTAAGAAACATACTTATTTCTAGAAACATTGTGCAGAAAGACTTGTCTTTTACACAAATCCCAGTCCTTTAAAAAAACTCCTGCAAGAATTGAAGGTATATTTGGTAGTTAACCAATTTCTCAGTAAATCTTTTATTTAAGCAATCCAGGCTGTTCTCCATTTCTTTTTCCCTTTTCCCAACAGATGTGTTCCGGAACACTCTAGCCTGAAGAATACAAAACACAGTGTAGAAAAGGCTTGCTTTAGTGTCCAGGCCCATTGCCTCTAATCATGCCATTACCTCATGACTGTAAACAACAGACTCCTCCTGATACAAGTACACTTGCTTGTTGAACTTGTTACACGTCCTAGGACTAGAAATCCTATGGGAAAGGATTTTTTTTCACCGTATTTGTTCAGAGGTAGCAAAAAACTCTTTTTATTGATGTAACTCAAGAGTAGACATGACCTGCAGTCTGGTTCTGAGTTCTAAATTTTTGCAAGTGAGAGAAATGGTCAGTGGACTACACTGCAAATCAGCAAGGCTAATCCTATAATGTGGCAAAAAGACCACTGGAAAAGAGATTTTTTTGTTGTTGTTTTTGAGTACCCAGCTCAAAAAAGGCCAATACCTTTCACTGTTACCATTCAGTGAGAAGGTGGTAGAGGCTTGCAGCATACTCTGGGAGTTGAGGTGCAGATGAAAGTGGGTCAGTGTCAGCTGAAGATTTTCTGCCACAAAGCACTTGATCTGTGTTAAACCACAAGTCAATTAAACCACAGTTTGGGATCCCTGGCTGCTGAGCAGAGAACTGCAAAGCTTTTCATTATGTTTTGTGTAGTACACATGCATGTGTAATCTAACGATGATGAAAGGAATAAGTCTTTCTTTATCTCCTTCACTTCATGCTCCTGGATTACCTTCACATGTAATATCTTAACATCATGCAGTGCATTTGCTGGCAGCTCTTCCTCTTGTTGGTAAAGCCTATGCTCTCAGGGACCAAATTAGCTGATAGACTGCATGCAGACTGCTTAGTTACTTTCTCATTGTGGAATCACTGTTGATTTAATTGCAATGGAAAAAAAAAAACAACCTTGGTGGTTATTGCACTTAGATTTAAAATACTAAGTTATAATACAGCAGCTCTTCCAGTTAAAAGCTCATTGCTATTATGAAAAATGCTTATGTGTTCCTACAAAGAGGAACAACTGTAAAAACAGGGTAAGCAAGCTCTACTATGAGTTACCAGCAGGACTGTAACAACAGCCTCTCAGATTAATCAGCCTTAGTGGATTCTGAGTGCTCTCACATCCAATCAAAATATGGACCCCAACTAAACTAATGATTTTCTATGAACCCACATAAAATTAAATTTTATTTTCTGAGAACAGAAACAATTTCATGATTGTGAGATGCCTTATTCTTTTTTGATTGTTTATGAACAGACAAGTTGCTTTTCCTGCTGTTTGTTGTTTTTTTGTTTTTGTTTTTTTTTTTCAGGAATAAAGCCTGCCAAATCTAGCAGGTTAGAAATGGACTTCAGAATCAGTCTGGAAAAGGAAGATATGTTGGAATATTTATGGCATAAGACAGGATTGGCTCTTTACAGAGGCCACCTGTAAAAAGCAGCATAGACAAACTGCAAATAGTGAAAATGGCTTCACTCACAAACTATTTTTAATTGTGATTTTAAATTGTCTTATTGTGGCAGGAAATCATATTTAACCAATAAGCATTCTTAGCCTTGCCTCTGTGCATTTCATTTTCAGTGATATTAATTTTGAGCGACTAAGACATTTAAAAGGAATTCACCATTTTTCAACTAACAGATATTCTTGTCCCCCTGCCCCTTCCCCCTGCATGTTATGGAACTTAAAATACTAGAATCCTGCAGAAAGAAATATGATGTTTTCATTCACTTTCCCATCAAAGCACTCAAGGAAAAACGACAACATAGATTTCAAAGACAGAGACTTCAGAATATCTAATAGAGTGATGCTTAGAAGTGTGTTTAATGCAGGAAACGTGCATAACCAGCTCAGATATTACCACCAAAGTAGACATTTTAAAATTGTATACAAAAAAGAAAAAAGACAAGAAATTACACTCAGGTTGATGGGCAATGTTAAGAATGTACAAGGCCTGCAGTGTATTAAAGAAATGTGCAAAACTGACAACAGGCAACAAACATTCACGTCTTGTTGAGTCACAAAGTTGTTTTTTTTTTAAAACAAAATAGGCTGACCAGTGCTTCTGATTTCACCAACAATATGTTGCTCTTCAGGTAGGATACAGCCAAAAGATTATACAAGCTGCAAAATTACACTCTTTCAACGCCATTATGTAAAAAGAGCTTGTTTAGGTCCAAGGCTTTCTGCAGACCATTAATTTGATTGGCATCCTTTTAAATATACAAACAGAAGGATCAAAGTAACTGTCACATAAGAACTTGGCTATCATCTTATCTGCAAAATAAAGAAATCCAGGATGATCCTTCATGAGCAATGCAACTAACACACATTTCTTTGGACAAATACATATTCACATGTGCTTGCAAAGTATTTCTAAATAGACTTTTCAAAAAGTATTTTTAGAGTAGTGCAATTTAACTTTATCTGCAATTGCAACCAGTGAGAGGTAATCCAGAGAGGACCACAGCCCCCCTTGAGGATGCAGTCCTGTCGCTCTCCCCTGGGCAAAAAATCCCCTTTAATGTCACTGGGAACTATAATGAGGAGCTGTGCACAGGTAGTCCCTCAGGAATGAGTCTCTGCTCACTATATGGGGAGCTGAGTGTGGAACTCTGCATGCAGCTACCAGAATATATCCCCAAGTACTCGTTACGCAGTGGCCACTAAGACATTTGAAATGTAAATGTTTCTCATCTATGTTGCATGTAATTTATAAGATAATGCAGTTTCCATGCAGTAGGGAAAGATCACATCGGAAGAACTGACATTATTAAGTAAGGAAAAAACCCTGGTATATCAGTTTTGCCACAATTTTTTCCTCTACACAGTATTTCACATTGGTAACAGGTAATGTTATACCATAAAGCATATTAATATGATCTTGTGATTTGAATGAAAAACCTTTTCTGCAAGATATCCATATTAAAATAGTTATGTGCACAAAAAGTGTTCATAGCATGACACCCAAAGCAGTATGGAGTTAGTTTGGCCCATTAGAGCTAAGCTGTGTAGTACAAATGTAAGCTACTGGTACATGTAGAAAAATATGATAGGCAGTCATCTACAAACCTGGCAGTATTTTGAAACAGAGATTTTTATGTCTTACAATGGAATGATAAAGACAGCAGGAACTGCTTTTGGGAACTCCAGAAAGAGATTTGCACTTGGTGTTTCTCACTGCCTTACAAGCACCCCTACCACATAGAAAAATGTTGCAGCGGGAGTTAACATCAGGGTCTGAAATGTAAAAAAATCTGCTAAAACTAAAGTGCAGTAGGCTCCACTCCATTGTATTTCTCTTGCAGTATATAAAACATAGAAAACTGTAATGATGACTTACTGGATAAAAATATTAATGCTCACAAATAAAATCTGAGAAATTTCTGATTCAGATTTAAATTTAAACATTTTGTAGGTTTAGTTGGCATGATTTGACTGTCTCATGTATTTTTGACCATCAAGTAGCAGTATTCTCCATTTTAGATTGACTCATTTAATGTGCTACTTTGTTTCTTCCAAGTTTNAGAAAACTGTAATGATGACTTACTGGATAAAAATATTAATGCTCACAAATAAAATCTGAGAAATTTCTGATTCAGATTTAAATTTAAACATTTTGTAGGTTTAGTTGGCATGATTTGACTGTCTCATGTATTTTTGACCATCAAGTAGCAGTATTCTCCATTTTAGATTGACTCATTTAATGTGCTACTTTGTTTCTAACAAGGCTTTAAAATGGCAAAACCCCTACTTGAAACACAGATCTTTACAATGAGAAATAGATTTTCCATGAGAAACACCTTTTAATACTGTTACAAAATCTCCCCACTAGATAAAAAGGCAAGACAAATAAAAAGCTTAGAGAAAGGAAACGCTTCTTAAGCTTGCTCTTTTATCTTCCCCTGGCAGATGCTGGTCTCCTCAACACATGAAGTTGGCTAGGCAGGATTGTTTTTCTTTCTCTTGCTTGGGCTGTGAGTAGGATCTTGTTTCAGTTCATGATATTGCATCTGTTTAAACACAAAGTTCAGAAAGAAAGTTGTCAGGTGGCACTTGTTAGAAAAAAATAAAGATTTTGT
>VZUA01014992.1:3273-14344 GCA_013401035.1 Horornis vulcanius
AGCAACCCAGTCTGTCCCCCTGTAAGGTATGTGGGGTTGAAATTAGATGATCTTTGGAGTTCATTCCATCCAATGCCTTTCCATGATTCTTTGATACCAGAGTCCACAGTTTTGTGAGGCAGTCCATGGGATTTTTATCTGAAAGAAGTAATTGCATTTCCCAGTGATGGCACTTTAGGAAATCAATGGCCAAACAGAGATAAAACCTAGCTTTGTGCTAGGAAAAAATAATTTTAAAAGGCAGGTAATGATGGATAGGAATATTTTTGCTTTCTCTGGTATTCCTGGTTAACCGAAGAATTTTTTTCAGATGGAAAGAAGTAGTAGAGAAGGCAACAGTACCGTTTTTGAAACTTTCTAACATGCTTTTTTTTTGGAGTTATATAAACTAAATACATGATAGCAAATTGTGCTGTGAAAATTTATTGTTTGCTTCTTTGGGACAAATTTACATTTAACGGAAATACACTTAAGGGGAATACACTTAAGGGGAATACTTAAGCGTAGAGTTTGGCTGCAGAAAACTGGAATAGAGAACAGCTTGTTTATTTTAGTAGTTTTCCTGTTTAGAACACATGGACGAATATCAGAATGTTCACTAATCTTGAACACATGCACACACAGTCACCTTCTCCTGTCCAAACTGGGGAGTATCTTATATTATTACCCTTTCATTTTGCTACCCAAAGGAAGCAATGACATAGCACTTCATCAGGAAACACTGAAAGGAAATTCAAAAAGAAAACTCTTGGCTAAAGAGAAAACAATTAATTTTGCTGGCTGTGGCTTCTGGGTATGTTCCAGACCTATAACCTCCTCTTAGTCAGAACAGAGTCTTCCTGGGAGACTCTTACACATGCATTGTTTAGTGTGGGTGGCAACACATAGCCCTAATCCAGTGCACTAGTTCATACCAAAAGTGTGTTTTAATACATTTGAAGAAATGTGGGAATAATAGGTTACAGCATGGAACTCCTTCAGTTTTTTTCCCTTTCTGTCATAAGGAGATATGCACTAAATGACTTCAGCTGTGGAACTGAATTAATCTTTAACTCCTAGGGTACAGAAACTGAGGAAAGGTGCATACTCTGTCATGTTGCCCTCACCCTCACATACCCACCAGCACTTACATAAGCAACAGGATAGTTACAGTTGGTATGGTTGTGCTGGTGATTGGTAGTTAAATCCCTGGTCATAGACTTCTAGTTTGTTATTTTCATTTCTCAATTCACCTTATAGAGCTCTCTGACCTCTTCTGGAATCCTAGTTACTTTAGGGAATGTTTAGTATTCTGTATTAATACTACAGTAACGTGTAGTATTTTGTCCTGCATTAGCTGTTCTCTGAAGATTTGAAATGGATATTTATCTAGGAATTCAAATTATTTTCCCCTTGCCCACAATCTTTGGCCTGATCGCATATGCTTAAGCTTGTTTCCTGACTTTATACTAGATGCTCTTGTGAGTTTGATCCATTAGACTAATTAGACTTAGGATTTTACAATGGCCTTTTCTCCTGTCAAATGTTTGTGTCACCAACGGGCCACTATGCTTGCTTTCAGTGGTCACTTTTGCTTGGAAAAAATGGTCATAATTGAAAACATGTACTTATGAAAGCTATTCTCAAAGCAGTGAAGTAGTCAAATTCTAGGAATATGTACAATTTTGATTTGAGGGTTTATTTCATCCATTGGTGTCCTCTGACTGGCTCCGTGTAATATGCCATTTGTTTTCATCTTGTGTTAGTATTTGTATTGCTGCATATGAATTCCACAGTTTCAAAGGAGCGATCTTCAGAATGAATTATTGTAAAAGCTGCATAGAAGATATTTAATCAATTGATTCTTAAGCAATACCTCAGTGTTCCTGCTTGAGAGAGAGTTCTCTGATCAAATTCCACTAAGAACATAATTTAGCAACTTCAGTGTTACAAAATAAGTTCCACCAGAGGATCTTCTAGTCTGTCTTTATTGTTAAGTTATTGACCACATTTTCTACCTAAGTTGCATAAAGTCTTCCTTGAAAGTATTTGTGATCATTAATATTCTTTGTGAGAAACTGAAAAATACTTAATAATGAGTGGCTTTTGCATGCTTTTTATGCAAGTTGGTTTATTTTCATCTTGTTTTTCTAGTTATTTTACATCTCCATTTATGAATGGGCTTTAAGGCCCTCAATATGTTTTACTTTGTGTTATCTGAATGTGCTTTTTTGTTTGTTTGTTTATTTTGGGTTTTTTGGGGTTGTTTGGCCTGGGAGAAGGCCCACGTCTAATGTTAAATTCTAGACTGAAATGTGAAAAGTTATTGGTAAGTCTAAGGGAATCTAATGTGAAAGTAAAGTAAATTTACTACTTCCTTCTTAGATGACAAAATAAGTTGAAAATACAACTTGGTTAAACTTGTCATGACTTGGTAACTTTCATCTTACTAGCAGACTTAAAGCTGCTCATTTGGCAAGACTGACTAAAAGGCAGCAGACATTAATAACTTTAGTGAGAAGGAAAGAGAATAAAAATAGAAACAAGTAACAAAGAATGTAAGTTAACAGGTTGTCATAAATTTATACCTTCTTTTACATGTTTTTGACCTGTTAGAATCTAGATAGTAGCAAGTGAAATGTATCATTAGCCATAAAAAGTAGTTTTAGTAAAGACACAGGGTGTAGGGACAATGGTCTAATGAAAAGGCTTTAAAATTCCTTTCTTTTAACATACTAAGCTCTATCACTTTGCTTGCAAATCTGGCTTGTGTGCTCTTACTCAATGAGCTAGAAAGGATGCCAAAATGGAAGAGCCAGGAACTTTGTCATGTTAAGGAATTTCCTCTCTGAGCATCCAGGAGCCACTGGCAGTTACATTCCCACCACTCCAGACTTCTGCTGCTGCAACCAAAGCCCCCTCATAGTGGGGTGGCCCTGCTTGACTCCCCACACACACCACTCATGCAATCAGACACGTTTCCCTCACCGTCTTGACAGAAGGTATCATATTGCTGAGTCTCAGATGTCTGGTTCCTTTAAGTAACTTAATCATGGTGCAGCAACATGATAACATCTCAAACTGGGTGCCTAGGCGGGAGCCGGGGTGGGGGTGGATGGGATAGGGGCAGGGGACAGGAACCTGAGCAAAGGAATCACCTGGGTTTTGTACCATTACAGTCTCATGTGGTTTTCACACCCCTTACACTTGCCTTTTGGTCCAATGGTGGTATTTGGTCTGAGGCCTTATTGTTGTTTGTTTGGTGTCCTTCCATGGCCAGCACTGCAATGCCTGTGCCCTTTGTTAGGCAAAGGGTTCTAACAAAGGGCTGCTGCCAGTTCATGGCCTCTTGGCTGGGACTTCAGCCCTTTCTCCCCAGCCAGGACACAACTGAAGCTACCTGCACTCGAGGTACTCCTGAACAGTAAAGCACTCTAAATGTGTTTAGGATGTGTTGAGGTTTTCAGTCCTTATATAATATATATTAAAAATGTGCCAGGTGTTTCTGCAAGTGCAGAAGCACCAACAGATTTGGGGTGGCATGACCTGGAAGCTTTGATTTTTTTGTTCTATGAGTTCTGCAATGTCTTTTAGGTACAAAGTTCAAAGTGAAAAATTGTAAAGAGGAACCCTTTTTGTTATTGTTTACTCATAAGGATTTTCTTCAGAGAAAACATGGTTATGTGCAACTGTAATAGCTACTGTTATAAATATTGGATCAGTCAAATTTTCCGACAAAATGATTTATTGGAAATTTGATCAATACAAAGAAATTAAAAGCCACAGTTAAAAGGGACAGTTCTGAGCCCAGGGCCAGAACTGGGTGAACAGGGATCCAGCCTCTAGCAGGTGTCACCCACAAGTCTGTGTTTGCCTGCCGGGTTTGTTTTTATACTGTTCTCTGGGCTGAACAGGGAGTTGCTTCATCCTTTGCCTCCTTTGTCTTTTGCTCTTTTCTTGAATATTTATGGAGTCTCCTTTCTTTGCTGCTTGTCCCCTGAACAGCTTTCCAGGAAGAGGTGATTTCTTGATTAGTTTTACTGGAATCTGGTATTGGGATGCACACACCTGGCAGTGCTGATAAGATTCATATCTGGTATGGCTGGTCCTCTGATGGGTGCTGATCACTGGGTCATTAGTTCAGCCATCTCCTTTGAGAGCACATCTCCCCTTCTGGGGTTGTCCATTGTTCCACAGTGATTGCATTGATACACCCTTCCTGGCTCCTGCTGATGTCCTTGGAATAGTTCCCTGCCAGGGCATGTTCAGATGCCAGTTCTCTGACCAGGATGATTTTATACTGTTTGAGCTTCAATCTTATAACACGAATTATACTACAATATTTATAACACTATTAACTACTTTTAAATCAGTAACTGGATCACTGAGTGGTTTGGAATCATTTTGTCAGGTATAATGCCACAGGAGAAACCCTGCTATGTACCTTAATAAAGAATAAACTGACAAATTCATACTGTGAAAAATGAGGTTCTCTTATCAAAGGATCTCAGCTGGTGACTTGGCATTCAGCCAAGGGCACATCTTACCCTTTCAGAACACTCGTTTAAAAGGATCAGCATGTTACATATTCAAAAGACCCTAATGCATTATTCAAACATTCCTTTGAGTTCAGATGCCCTCCTAGTTTCAACCCCCCCAAACCTGCCCCCATTTTACTAATTAAGCATTTTATTACTCCTTGTAGATAAATTTCTAGGTGGCATGTCTTGGTGGTCCCATGTTCCATTCTCTGATAACAGAAGGACCAATAAATTCTTCCTTTGGAGCTCTTGAGGGTCTGTCCTCATTGCCTTCATCCAGATAATCCAAGAATGTGGGGAATTTCCTGATTATCTTTCCGATTCTTCTGGGTTAGTTACAAAAAACATCTTACATCACATAGCTTCGATTTTAATATTATGCTATATNTAATATAAACTATTAATACAGTAAAACATTCCCATATTATACATAGAACATTCATTTATGGTTTGTGAAAAGCCAATTTTATAATATGCATCTATAACAATACTGTAATGTGAAAAACGAGGTTCACTTTCTTAAAAAAATTATAAGTTTAATAAAAAAATTTAAAAAAAGACAATTAGGAGACAGAAAAACAAACCTTCTGGCCTTCTTCTAATGAGGGTGTCAGCACACCTTACCCCTTCAGATCCTTTGTTTTAAGGATCTCTGTGTTACATATTCAATAGACTCTAATGCATGACTCAAACATTCCTTTTGGGTACAATTTTCTTTGTTTAAGTTTCAATTCTCCCCCAGTCATTTTATCTGGTAGATTTATCTGTAGGTGGCTCCACTGGTCTGGTTAACATAAGTCTCATAAATTCTTCTGTGAGGTTTGGTCATCTTCATTTGAATAAGATACTTGATAACGGGGTTTCTTTATCAGCAATATTCATGCAGGAATGCAGGATGACTCNCTGGTCTGGTTAACATAAGTCTCATAAATTCTTCTGTGAGGTTTGGTCATCTTCATTTGAATAAGATACTTGATAACGGGGTTTCTTTATCAGCAATATTCATGCAGGAATGCAGGATGACTCCCCCTACCTTCTGGTTTGGCCAGTTTAGATGTTACAAAAAAACCCCAAAACTCCAGTGTTTACTTTTAGCCCTATGTTACAATCAGAATATATACATTCATCACATTTCTAAACTCTATTAATAAAAGAACATAAAGTGCAACCTTCCCACATTATACGTAAAGAATTCATCTCAATATTTGCGAAATGCCAACTCCAAAATATGCATTTATAACATGTAACAAATCCAAATTTTTAATGAGAAAATATCACCCCTGTGAAAGAGCTTAAGTTCAATTCCCATTTGTGGTGCATGATCCCCCAGGACAAGCAGTTTGCCCAAAGAAGCAGTTTGCCCAGGAAAGGCTGCTGATTTGCCCCCATTCATGAGCTCTGCAATTCACGGTGAAGGAAAGGCTTGAGCCCTCCAACTGTTACTGATGTTATAAATATCAGATCAATTTTTCAGCCAAAGAAGATTTATTGGAAATTTGACAGATATGAAGAAAATAAAAGCCACAATTAAAAGGGACAGTTCTGAGCCTGGGGTCAGAACTGGGTGAACAGGGATCCGGCCTCTAGCAGTGTCTCCCCCAGTTCACAAAGTCTGTCTTTGTTGTGGTTTTTTTTTATACTGTTTTCTGGGCTGAACAGGGAGCTGCTTCATCCTCTTTTGTCTTTTGCTCTTTTCTTAAATATTTATGGAGTCTTCTTTCATTGCTGCTAGTCCACTGAAGAGCTTTCTGGGAATAGGTGATTCTTGCTTAGTTCTACTGGAAGCTGGTATTGGGATGCATGCACCTGGCAGTCCTGATAAGATCCATATGGGGTGGAGTCCTCTGATGGGTGTCCATAGCAGGGTCTTTGGCTGAGCAGTCTTCTTTTGAGAACACATTTCTCCTGGGGCTGTCCATTGTTCCTCCTGTGATTGCCTTGAGACATCCTCCCTGGCTCTTGTTGGTGTGTGTCCTTGGAGTCAGTCTTTGTCAGGGTATGTCCAAATGCCAGTTGTCTGACCAGGATGATTTTATACTGCTTTACTTTCTATAACATGAATTCTACGAATATACTGGTGAGCTTTATTATCATATTAACTTTATAACAAGAATTACCTTGCCATATTTATAACACTGACAACCCACAAACTCTCTGTGACTTGGATACATCAGTGGGCACCAACCCATCCAGTGCCTGCTTGCAGGAAGGCATCTAGAGGAAGTGGCTTCCATTTTCTTGTAGTGCCTGTGTGATTGTTTTCATGAAAACTGCCTGTTTGCTCTCAAATTGCAGCAGCAAAATTCATAAGTTGGCTTTGAAAAGCTGAGCCCTGGAGCACAGCCAGGTTTGAGAGCCTGCTCTACAGTCTGTTTTGTGACAACAAAAAACCTGCAACCCGACTGTTATGAACAAATTCTCAGTGGATGAAAAAAAGGGGTCCTGTCCCTGATGTTGCTGTGATTCTGGGAGTTAGACTGGGTCCCCGATGCTGCAGCTGTGGGGGGGGGCAGGTTCTTAGCAGACTCAGCCCCTGTGTCACAACCACAGGACATGGGGAGCCTGTGGGTGGCTGCCCCGTCTCAGGAGCACCCTGCAGGGTGCTATGCACTTTGCATAGCAACTGTCCTGTGTGTGGGGGCTCCACTGCTTTGAAGCCGCTGGAGCTTAATTAATGCTCAATCACCTGCTAATGATCTCTCACTTGCCACCTGGCCACTACCCTTCTTTCAGGAATCGCCTTCACATCCCTAGAAGGCGGACACTGGAGGAAGGCCTAGGCTAATGAGCCCGACCCTTAGCATCTTGGGAGCATTTTTTGGGAACCAACAAAATGAAATTTGTCGCAGTGAGAGGGAACCAGATGATGCCCTGGCGAAAGAAGAAGATGCACCCCTGAGCTTGATTGGAAGACTCACCATGACCTACAAAGAACGAGCCTGATGTGGGGATGGGAGAGGAAGCTGACCCCAGGGGAGTGTGTTCCGGTATTCCTGTGAGGATGAGGATTGAGAACACATGGTCTGCAATAGACCAAGTTCTTCCTGCATTGTTCTTGACTACTCCAGGTTGCAGTGGCACTGTGGAAGAGTCCTGCTAGTGATCCCCATAAAGCTGATCTTTTTAATAAAGAGCTGAATATTAATAAAGGCCGAAGCCCTGTTCTTTTCACCAGCCCTGGCAAAAACTAATGGCAAAAACTAATGCAGGCTTCAGTAAGGGATGAGGATCTTGCCTGGGGACCCTACTCACTTGAGAAAGCATTTTTAAAGCCTTTTCTGAATCCGCTAAGTATTTCTGGCATGGGAGATTAGATGAGTGTTTAACCCAATTGGGATGGTGCTTCTACCTCTGCTATTTTCATTCCTCCTAAATGCACTGGGGCAGGGTGTGCTGTCTGTATCTCTGCTTGTATTTTGCATACATACATATGCAGTCAATTCTGCAAAATGCCTCCTTGAAATGGAGATATTGCATATAAGTGTGCTGTGACACTGGTTTTAATTTGTCCCTTCCAAGAAATTGGACAAATGCCAGAACTTATTTTTATTTTTTTTTCATATTTTGTACATGAATATTTGTGATGGCTCTTTTTTCTTTTCTTACTGTTTTGAGAACTCTCTTAATTTTGCCCTGCATTGTTGCTGTTGGTCTTTTTTTGACTTTGTCTCTTACCCCTTTCTCTTCTTTTATAACAAAATGATCTAGTGCCCTGTGTTGGTTAAAGGCTGCTGGGTTGAACACAAAGTTGCTTGCTTCAGGGAACAAGCAGAATATCTTTACAGGGCTTCTGTGTTCCTCTTCTGCCTACCAAGAGGGGTATCTGAAAATGAAATGTTTCTGACTTCATAATCTATTGACGATTGATGGAGAGACGGGAAGACTGATTCAGTGATCAGAATTCGATTTTACTCAGATTTTCCTGAAGCTTATATACCATTTCAAGTTGGTTAATAATTTTTACTACAATGATTGGATTATACATGTTATAGTCAAACTCATGCATCTTACAAACACGCTTGTTGGGAGAAGTTTGATCCCATCTACTGTTTCCTGTAAACAGACCAAATCCCATCTTCTTATCCAGTAAGCAGACCTAACTCAATCCCCTGCAATCTTCAAAGCACTGTTTGCTCACGCCAGGGCATTTTAGTTACCAAACTAGCTATGCTAATTAAGTCTGTCTTGCTCTCTGTCTTGTGTATTCCTTCAATAATCTGTATGTATCTTATTTTGGTGTTAGTGTTGTGTTTTTTGCCTTTCAAAGAATACTTCTGAGTGTGGCTCTGGAAAGCTGCATGTTGGGTATTCAGTTTAACACTTAATATATGTATTATTATTGTTAGCAATTTCTAAACATTTACCTTATTCCTGCCCCTAAATCTTTTTTTGCAGCAATTCTTGTATTGTAAGCCTCAAAAATCTTGCAAAGGCAATAAAGGTAAAATGCTGCTCAATAAGGTTCTATAGGTCTCCTATTATTGCTTTTCTTACTGACTATCAGTACTGTTTGGGAGCTGCTGCTCCCACATATGCCAGAGATACAGAAACCATTCACAATTCATCTTTGAATTCATCTAAAAAGTCAGTGGGACTATTGAAGTGCAACAACTCATCTACTTTTCATGTTGATATTTCCTAAGACCTAATTGTCTCTTTAGTGAGTGATTGCATCAGTCTAGGATTTTGGATTATGAGCTGTTTTGATCAGGAACCACCTCTGGTACAGTCCTTTGTATAAAGGAGGGCTTTATAAAACACATGGCAGTGCTCATGGCTTATAAACAGCCAGGGGGACAGTCACCATGATGGATGAGGAAACTGTAAGGTTTGGATGTTTGAAGGGTTGTTTTCATAAAATAGACATACCCAGTACAATCTAAAAGAGTATATAAGCTGTCTAAATCTTTTGAGAAATCAAAATTTAGACTAGACATCCTAGGAGAGGTTTTCCTCTCTTGTACCTCAGGTGCATTGTAGGAGCATTTCTGAGACTGTATGTAGGTACTGTTGTCCTATTAGTTCTAGTCAGAACCAGGAAAAAAAAGGTCAGAAATAATTCATATCTTATTAAGAAAAAGAAAAATCCAACGATTGAAAAGGCTTATATAAATGTATATGTGCTATATTTTGATACAGCTGCAGTATTTGCCATCTGAACAATGCCACATTCTGAGGTAGCTGAGGATCAGGAAAGTAGGTGTGATGAAGAAATGCAGACCATCAATTTTGTGTATAAATATATGTGTCATATGTTTCTAATGTCAAGTTGCAAGAACTGTTTAAATTAATCTAGGATCTAATGATGTGTTTTTAATTGTCATAGTTGTCTTATCTTCCTTTATTTTCCTTTCCAGCTTGTTTTTTTTCCTACTTAGAGATGTGTTACATGTGTGTTAGAGGGAAATATAGTCAGCCAGAAGTTTATGCTTTGTGATATCTTGCAAAGGACAAAATATGAAACAATCGTACCTGGGAATTTTCACAGCAAAACAAATGCTGTTTAGTGTGTTGGTTTTTCTGCTACTAAGTTGCTTCTTTTTCTGCTGCTCTCCTTCCTCCAGTGCCAGGCTGGATAATAGGTGTAGGCCATAAGACAAGTGTTGTATAGCAGTTTGCCAACAGCTCAGCATTATCCAAAATGAGCTTGATTTATGATCCTTGTAGAGGTTAGCTTAGACTGGCAAGATCTGGCAAGCATACTGACAAACTTTCACTCTACCTTGGAGCTCATTGGTCGATGCTGGACCTTCAGCTGACTCTAGGCTTTGGCAGATGAATTTACGATACCTCTATTGCAAAATACTTTTTATTTTTAAAAACCTTTTTGTCAACTGACAAGTATCAAAACTCTGTAACTACAAGTTTCAGTGTTTTAAGTGAGTGTGCTAATTTCCCTCATAGTTACTTAGTTGGTAATAACGTAGTTAAGGAGCAATATGATTAGGTTTTGCTCATTTGTGTACCACTTGCAATTTTTAACAGATGGAATATTCTTGTTCAGTTTTGTCCTCACCATTGATCTGTTCTCCACCCTCAGTTTTTGCTTTTCCAGTGTTGCAGGACCTTACTTTTGTGGATGTATACTTCTGAATGTGGGTATGCAGTACAGGACTACCTCAAGCTGTGGGCTGCAAATAATTATTTTTTTGTACACAGTAAACACAAATTATGGAAGTTTTGACTCATAAGACTGATGCACTGGACAGATGTATGAAACTAACTTAAAATAAGCAAGTTAGTTTCATGCCTGTGGGAAAGGACTTTTGGCGTGTCTGTAAAGTGACTGTCTAAAGTGTCTGTACAAACAAATCTCTATTTTTACTTTAGTATTTATTTCCACTAATATACTAATATTTTGAGTAATACCTACAAAATTTTAGTATGCAGTTTCAGCTTATTCTTCATTTTATGCAGTAATGAGCGGGAATAAACTCCAGTGACTTGCATAACTAAGCCTTCTGCTTTCTCTTTTTCTCTCACTTTGGAGCAGATTTTTTTCATATGAAGAGAGAGGGAATGATGCTGGGGTTCATGTTATTTTTTAATGT
>VZUA01014996.1:0-12642 GCA_013401035.1 Horornis vulcanius
CATGGAGTGCAAACTTTCCACCAACACTGCCAAGCTCACCAGTAAACCACGTCTCCGGGTGCCACACCCACACTTACTTTAAAACCCTCCACAGATGGTGACTCCAGTGCCCTGGGCAGCCTGTGCCAGTGCTGGATAACCCTTTTGATGAAGAAATGTTCCTAATATCCAATCTAAGCCTCCACTGGTGCAACTTGAGGCCGTTTTCTCTTGTCCTGTTGGTTGGGAGAAGACACTGTGCAGGCCCACAGACCGGGGTAGATGGGCATGTGGCATGGGAATTCCCTTAGACTCCTCAAGCAGAAACCCATGTGGATGGTCCTTTTTTTTTGGACAGCAGGTAAAAACTGAAGCAGTGAGATGTATCTTAACCAGGGAGAAATATGGAGGTGGGGGGAGAAAGATGCTTTTGAAAGGGGATAAAACTTGCTGCCAGGCTTTCCTCTGTGAGCAAGTCCAATTTCTTTCTCTCTCTCTCTTTTTTTTTTTTTTTTTTTTTTCTTTTGGTGCTGTGTTATTCCTCCGTGGGCAGGAGGCTGCAGGCATTTCAATTTTCTTCAAGTCCTTGTTTCAAAAAGGGCCCAAAATATGTTCTCTTCTCAGAGGCAGTAAACAGCAAGTGCACAATGCAGCTTCTCTAAGCCTCTCTTCTCCTGTCTCAGGGAGAAAGGAATTCTCCAAGCCCTAGAGCCTGACTCACTCGCTGTGTGAGCATGAATTAACCAGGAATGTTCGAGAATTATTCCTGAATAATTCATGAACCTGAATTAATCATGCATTTTCATGAATTATTCATGAATAACTCATGGAAATGCAAGGTTTATTCATGCTCCAAAAAACCCAAGGCTTTTTCTCTTCTCTTCTGCTCTCTCTCCCTGTAAGAAACAGACCTGAAACAAGCTAAGGAAAAAAAAATATATATGTATATGGGAAAATAACAGGAATAATAATGCTGAAACAAAACAACCAGGAAAAAAGAAAGCAAAAGCTCTTTTTTTCCTTTGCAGTAGGGACAGCAGGTGGGAGCTTTCCAAGCCAGACAAAGGAGACTTGACAAGGAACTGTGGTGAAGGGACAAGCCCAAGGCAAGGAAGTGTCCGGTCACCTCCTCACCTGGAACAAGCAGCAGAGACCTGGAGAGACAGGAGACATCTTGCAAGACTCAACACCTGGAGCAGTGCTAACCAGGCAAGGAGCAGCTCTGTTGCTATCAGGATTGTGATCTCTCTCTTTATTTTTCTCTCTCTGTTTGTATGTTCGTGTAGTTTTGTTGCATTCATAAGGGTAAATGAACAATTGGTTTGGGGAAGGAAGATCAATGTGGTTTCTTTAAATGTTAAAGGAAAACCCCTCCAGAGAGCTGTTTGGGCTGGGGTTGTTTGCTGTTTGGAATGCAGAGCTCTGTTTCTGGGAGGGAGAGGGCTCAGCTATGCATTTATCCCAGCTTCTGCTCTGTAGCCTTCCCTGTGTTTGGGAGAGGGCTGGGGGCAGCTGCTTGCTGCAGAGAAGGGGATATGGGGAGACAGGCACCCAGATCATTTGTATATGGAGCTCCCTGATAAAAATCAATGCTAGGGTGTGTGTCAGTCAGGATAAAAGGGTTGGAAAAACCAAGTGTGAGACCGTGCCAGCAGGGTAGACTGGCAGGTTTAGGGAGAGTTACGGTTCCTGCAGAGAGCTTTGCTGCGGCTGATGGTGGTGGAAGTGGGGAAGGAAAAAGTTCTCCAGGATGAACTTGAACCTTCCAAGTGAGAGGAATCAAATCCAGGCAGGACTTTAATGGGGATGTGGAGACAAAACAAGAAACTGGAATAAATTGGGTCTTAGCTGCCTTTCCTGCCAGCTTGTCTCTGCTCCAACTCTCCCCTGTCTGCCCCAGCTCCCTCCCATCTTCTTTGGACACCATGGCACTCCACCTGGTGCCCAGCACATGGGCTCAGCCCTGTGCCCAGAACCCTTCTGCCAAATCCTGCAGATTGCAGAAGAGCAGGCAGGACTGGGGTGATGCTCTGTCCTTAGGAGCTGGAAAGAAACCCCTCCTGAGCTCAGCAGCCATCAGCTCCTCAGCTGCTCCTCTGGCACGGGAGGTTTTGGAAATCACCACCAGCCTGGCTCTCTGATTCCTCCAGTGATTGAAATCTGCAGCTCCAAGGGCAGAAAGAGACATCTCAGTGGGCAGAGCAGTGGGCCAGGACTTAAGATCCAGCTCCTTGCATCTTTGTTGCTTGACTGCCTTAGACATATCTATCACTCGTCTGTGCCTCAGTTTCCCTAAGGGTAAAATAAAGGGAATTTTCTGCTCTCCTTATCAAAGCATTTTGATGTTTACTGGGGAAAATAATTGTTCAGACAAAGGAATGATCATTTCCTGGAATACTCCTGGGTCTTTTTGAGTCTCTTTGCACTGCCATGATATCACACAGACACAGCCCTGCACTAGAGCAAACTGCTGTAGCTCCACTGAAGTCATTTGAGCTGTGATGGTTCACAGGGGCAGAGGAACAGCCTGTGTCTGCTCAGTGGCTTGTTCAGTGTCTGCTCAAAGTGTCTGCTGTGAGGGCTGGCCCTGCCTGATCCCAGGTGAGGCCTGGCTGGCTGTCACTACAAGGGACACTTAGATGCACTGAAGGCATGTTTGGCTGTGCTCAGTCAGACCCGAGACAGCCTCCCAGTGAAGGGCTTTAGGATGAGGCAAGCTCAGAAGGGTGAGGATGGGAACAGAGAAATCACTGGTAGAGAAAATGCAGGGCCAAGTATTTTATATCTGCAGGTCGTGCTGCCCCAGGTACAGCACCGCTTGTGAACACTCCCAACCCCAGGAGAGCCCAAACCCCTGCAGTGACATTCCCACACTGCTCCCTCTGCTCCAGGAGGACGGCCCTGATGTCAGCCAAGCTCTACGTGCTCATCAGCTGGCCCGACGGCAGCCGGGTCATCAACATGGAGAACATCAAGGAGCCCCGCAAGCCCTTCCACCTCTACACGGTGGGGGAGCAGGTCCTGGCCCGCTGCCCCGGCTTCAGTGGGCTGTACTGGGGCGTGGTGGAAGGCATTAGTGGTAAGTGACACCCCCCTGGCCTGGGTTTGCAATTTGGGGCTGCTCAGGAGAAACCCTCCAAGAAGGACTTTAAGTTGCTGAAAGATCTTCTCCTACAGAGCATAAAGATATTTTGGAGAGGAAGCTGCTAGAAGATCGACAGCTCCTGGACAAGTTAAGTGAGTAAAGGCTTTTAAACATTTCACCTTTCTACTTCCACATTGAGGGTTGGGAGAACGCTGACCATGTTGTCCCATTATAAATTTCACATCACTGCAATCAGTGTTCAAAGCACTGAGTGGAAGATACACAACATTGCTACCCCACTGCACACCCTGTCTCCCTTCCTTTCAGAAGAAGAATCAGCTGTTCACAGCCTGATGCCATCCCCACCAAAAAAATCTAGGAAAACCTTTCCAAAATGGACACCAGGGAATGCATCCAGGAAATACCCCAGTGACAAGACCTATCCTGCAAAGCCACTGCTGAGGGTGGCTGAGGCCAGCCTTCCCCATGATGCCAGCAGCTCCTCCATCCTCAAGGACAGACGTGTCCTGGGAAGCGTGGCAGGCAGCCCCCGCTCGCTGGCAGCTCCCTCCCACCCAGCCAGCGCCTTCACACCTCCATCCACCTTCATCACCATGGCCATGCCAGGGCCAGGGTCTTCCCAGAGCCAAGAGGACATGTCTGGTCCAGCTGCCAGAGGTAACCTTGGGTTCTGGTTCTGCTGCCTGGTCCTGAGTGACAGGGTGGGATGGGGACTTGTAGAGCAGCCAGAAAACCTCTGCTTGGCTCTGGGGCTGTATAGGTTTTGTCTCAGGGCTACAGAGGTTAGAGATGGCATTTCTTGGTCCTTTCCACCAGGGAGATCTTCTCCAGGAGGGCTGTATAAAGAGAGATGCCTGTATGGAGTGTATGGTCTCTGCTTTGTCAGGCACCAGCTCTGTCTCCTGGGCCAGCAGTTCTCTCCCCCCAAGCCAAAAGACAATTTTAATGAATGCCTGCCTGAATAACTGAAATTCCCCAAACCCTGTGTCTCCATTAGTCAAATCTTAGATTTGCCTATTTCCCTATTTTTCCACCCACTAGTACACCCATTAAATGCACTTAGGAAAATATGCTAGTGTCTTATTTACCTGCTGACTAACAGCAGCATCCAGAGACACCTTGGCTCCGCTTGCCTTGCCCCCACCATATCTTTTGCACTGGGAACAGAAGCCCTTGAGATGCCACCTTTTTCTAATGACACATCCCCATTGATCAGTCCTGGAGAGGCTGTCTGGGTGACTCTTTATGCAAATGTAATAACGTGTTGCCATGCAATCCAGCAGGGGTGCTTAGATAATCTCTTCTGGAGACAGAGGGATTCAAGACCTTTTCAACAGCTGATTCTTCAGCTTGTCTCCTACCCCTGCTGCAGATTACGTTGCCCTTCCAATGAAGAGGAAGTCAGATGGCATCTTGTCCCCGTGCCAGCAGCAGATCTGTCTGAACAGGTAACACCTGGAAGCACAGTAAGGACCCCGAATGTTTCACATCACACATATTGATTTCTGTCCACTCTGTCTCTGTTCTCTGGCAGTGCTTGCTTTGAGTAGATGCTCATGGAGGTTAAACCCAAAGCACAGAAGATAATAGAAGTTTGTGTGGGCACACACAGCAGAGAAAGGAGCCTGTGCTCTGAAGTTCTGATTCCATGGGGGGTTGTTGGAAGGTCCCCCATATCTGTGTGCCAGGGAGATGAGTGCCAGGAGTTTGTCCACATGAAGAACCCCCCATCTTCCCTCTCAATCTATTTTATTCTTGTTGCAGATGAAACCAGAATTGACTTTGCTTTGAATTCCAGATAATTCTCCTCAGGAATGAATATGAATATGAGCACAAAGCTGTTTGTAGCAGTGCTATTTAACTTGCTTGTTTCTTCCAGCCGTGAAGAGCGGAAGATTGATGCTTTGCAAGAGACGGATGGCTTCGAGAGGGTTCACAAAAATTTTGGTCCTGGTGAGGTGGAAAGGTAATTAGCAAAAGGAGGCACTTGCTCCTAACTGTGTTTTCCTCCTCACTATGAAAGTGAGCAGTGAGATCACAGATGGGTGACAAAGAGGGGCAATTTTAAACCCCAAATTTGCTGACAATCTTTACAATTGAGCCAGGTGTTTCTGATTGTAGTGCTTGGATTTAAAGATGCAAGAAGGCTTTAAAACAATGCAGAAACTACAAAGCTCTTGCCTATAACAATCCAAACACGGTTTTGTGTTCCTTGGTTTATTGTTCATTACTTTGATGACCAGTATCCAGTGTCAAAATGATGCTAGGGACAGTTTTTTGCAAAGAAATGGGTGCCAAAATTTTCAAGTTATGGTTCTTGTGTTGTCATTTCCCATAAGTCTGTTGTTTAATACCACAAGTATGTGTGTCCTGGGACTTGCAAGGCAGGCTTTATGTCTTTTCTTACAACTGAGAAGAAAATTGAGCATCAAAGTCTCCATGTATGCATGCCAAGAGGGAGTTGAGGGTTAAACTGAACATTCCTGAGCACCGAAAAGTCCAAACCGTGACATTTTTCTCTCCTGCCTTACTCCTCATCCAGGAATAGCTGGGAGGGCTGATACTCTGTCAGAGAGGTTGTCCTGCCCTGCTTGCAGAAGGCATGCTCGGGTGGAGGAGCGACATCCACAGTGGTGTCTTCTTGCCTTTACATGAGCAACTTTAATTTTTCAGGGCAGAGAAGATAGAGCAGCTGGAGAGGATGGTATTGGACCTCCAACAGGACGTCCTCTCTCTGAAGAAGAAGGTGCAGAGGCTGGAATCCCTGTCCTTCCAGGAGGAGCCCCACCGACAGCCGTGTGAGGTGGTGGAGCTTTTCAATGGCTACACCAAGGAGCAGCTCAAAGAGACCATCAGGTTTGACCAGAAAATCAGCACAGCCTGCAAGACTCTGCTCTACAAACTCTTCACCTCTGACTACATCCAGAGCCACTCCATCACAGGGCGCAGGGGCAACACCTTCCGCGAGGCGAAGCCCATGATGGACGAACGCTGCATCAAAATCATCAGGGTGCTGCTGAAGCAGAAGTTTGGGGATCACCTCAGTGACACTGTGATCACAGAGAAGATCCAGAATGTGCAAAAAGCCCTGAGGCAGAAGTTCAAGACAGAATGTCTCTGATGTGTGGGGGATTTGGTGTCTCCTCCTGCCATTCCCGTGTGTGTTCCTGAGCAGCCTTCCCAGGAAAGATGAGCTGTGCAGCTGCTGCTCAGTAGATTTCCCCCAGGGAGCCAACCCAAGTGAACCACGTGCTAAACACGGCTCAAACACTGCCAAACCTCTGCCTGCATTAACTGAGCAGGAATTTGGCCCAGCTTGGCTTGGTTTTTGCACCCTACAAGTTCTTTCCCATCCAGCCTGCGTGCAAACCTCACTGTGCGTGCATGGAATCACCCCTGTGACTCTGATAATGTGCTTAAAGGCTTCAGGGCTCCATCTGAGTCCAAGAATGGGTCAGGAAGGTAGCCCTGTTCCACACTGCAGAAATGTTGGCTTTGGGTAGGGGAGCCAGCTGCAGACAGACTGTGTCACCCAAAGTGACTGCTCTCTGTCTGCCTCTGACTGCCTCGTTCTGCCTGTGGGACAATATTTACTTTTTCCTCCCAGTGAATATTATATTTGCAGCAGTAGCAGAAAGGCAGACTCATTAAAATGACACCTTAAAACATTCAGAAAAAGATAACTGGATTTTTTTTTTCCATCTATTTTAATGTAGCCATATGGAAGAGTTGTCTTCCCCAACAAAAGACTGCTGAAGAAGAGAAGGGGCCACCCATGGGAGTTACATTAATTTTCCATTCAAGAACAGTTTATTTCCATACAGGAGAAATTCCTTTCATTTTATGACACAAGAGTGAGGGATGGAGGACAAAATATGGCCCAACTTTGCTTCAAAGATGTACATATTGTGGGCACTGTCACTAATATTTAAATACAGTATTTTTGTCCTAGATAAAAAATGCCAAGTACAACCAGACACATTGCTGAGAGGCTATAAAGAAGGTCTAGAAAGACACATCTTTTCCTAAATAATTCAGAGCTAAAGTGTGGCTGGGTTAAAATTGTTCTAAGCATTAAAGAGAATGAAATGCTGACACCAGTCCAGCACTAAACAGAAGTGCTGGAAAATACCAAACATTTCTTTTTACAGAGGCTTCTCAGACAAGAAATTGGTTTTCTCAGCTTAATTTTAAAATTATTTAGGGAAAAAAAATGCCAATGGGTTTGCATTAATCAAAATATTTGGTTTAATTTATATGTTTTGTTGTGTTTTCAAGTATTTCTTTTCCTCACAGTTACATAAGAAATAATAATGCAAAATAAATGTATTGGAGAAACAAGGAGCTGTTTTGAAAGGGGAAAAAAANAGAAATGGGTGCCAAAATATTCAAGTTATGGTTCTTGTGTTGTCATTTCCCATAAGTATGTTGTTTAATACCACAAATATATGTGTCCTGGGACTTACAAGACAGGCTTTATGTCTTTCCTTACAACTGAGAAGAAAATTGAAGATCAAAGTCTCCATGTATGCATGCCAAGAGGGAGTTGAGGGTTAAACTGAACATTCCTGAGCACCGAAAAGTCCAAACCGTGACATTTTTCTCTCCTGCCTTACTCCTCATCCAGGAATAGCTGGGAGGGCTGATACTCTGTCAGAGAGGTTGTCCTGCCCTGCTTGCAGAAGGCATGCTCGGGTGGAGGAGCGACATCCACAGTGGTGTCTTCTTGCCTTTACATGAGCAACTTTAATTTTTCAGGGCAGAGAAGATAGAGCAGCTGGAGAGGATGGTATTGGACCTCCAACAGGACGTCCTCTCTCTGAAGAAGAAGGTGCAGAGGCTGGAATCCCTGTCCTTCCAGGAGGAGCCCCACCGACAGCCGTGTGAGGTGGTGGAGCTTTTCAATGGCTACACCAAGGAGCAGCTCAAAGAGACCATCAGGTTTGACCAGAAAATCAGCACAGCCTGCAAGACTCTGCTCTACAAACTCTTCACCTCTGACTACATCCAGAGCCACTCCATCACAGGGCGCAGGGGCAACACCTTCCGCGAGGCGAAGCCCATGATGGACGAACGCTGCATCAAAATCATCAGGGTGCTGCTGAAGCAGAAGTTTGGGGATCACCTCAGTGACACTGTGATCACAGAGAAGATCCAGAATGTGCAAAAAGCCCTGAGGCAGAAGTTCAAGACAGAATGTCTCTGATGTGTGGGGGATTTGGTGTCTCCTCCTGCCATTCCCGTGTGTGTTCCTGAGCAGCCTTCCCAGGAAAGATGAGCTGTGCAGCTGCTGCTCAGTAGATTTCCCCCAGGGAGCCAACCCAAGTGAACCACGTGCTAAACACGGCTCAAACACTGCCAAACCTCTGCCTGCATTAACTGAGCAGGAATTTGGCCCAGCTTGGCTTGGTTTTTGCACCCTACAAGTTCTTTCCCATCCAGCCTGCGTGCAAACCTCACTGTGCGTGCATGGAATCACCCCTGTGACTCTGATAATGTGCTTAAAGGCTTCAGGGCTCCATCTGAGTCCAAGAATGGGTCAGGAAGGTAGCCCTGTTCCACACTGCAGAAATGTTGGCTTTGGGTAGGGGAGCCAGCTGCAGACAGACTGTGTCACCCAAAGTGACTGCTCTCTGTCTGCCTCTGACTGCCTCGTTCTGCCTGTGGGACAATATTTACTTTTTCCTCCCAGTGAATATTATATTTGCAGCAGTAGCAGAAAGGCAGACTCATTAAAATGACACCTTAAAACATTCAGAAAAAGATAACTGGATTTTTTTTTTCCATCTATTTTAATGTAGCCATATGGAAGAGTTGTCTTCCCCAACAAAAGACTGCTGAAGAAGAGAAGGGGCCACCCATGGGAGTTACATTAATTTTCCATTCAAGAACAGTTTATTTCCATACAGGAGAAATTCCTTTCATTTTATGACACAAGAGTGAGGGATGGAGGACAAAATATGGCCCAACTTTGCTTCAAAGATGTACATATTGTGGGCACTGTCACTAATATTTAAATACAGTATTTTTGTCCTAGATAAAAAATGCCAAGTACAACCAGACACATTGCTGAGAGGCTATAAAGAAGGTCTAGAAAGACACATCTTTTCCTAAATAATTCAGAGCTAAAGTGTGGCTGGGTTAAAATTGTTCTAAGCATTAAAGAGAATGAAATGCTGACACCAGTCCAGCACTAAACAGAAGTGCTGGAAAATACCAAACATTTCTTTTTACAGAGGCTTCTCAGACAAGAAATTGGTTTTCTCAGCTTAATTTTAAAATTATTTAGGGAAAAAAAATGCCAATGGGTTTGCATTAATCAAAATATTTGGTTTAATTTATATGTTTTGTTGTGTTTTCAAGTATTTCTTTTCCTCACAGTTACATAAGAAATAATAATGCAAAATAAATGTATTGGAGAAACAAGGAGCTGTTTTGAAAGGGGAAAAAAAGAGAAAGGTGTTATTCTCCAAATTTTCCTCCGCCTCTTTTTGAGCTCATCCATTAAAGTGGGGTTAATGCTGTGATATATTTTGTTTTTGGAGGGAGATAGACTTGCCAATGTTTCTGCCACTATTTTCATCAGATGTCCCTAACAGTCACGTTAAATTGCAGAAGTAACAACTAAAGATATCCCTTCTGTTTTCTTAGTGCAAATGCTTTTCCTAACTATTGTGCAAACACATTGGTGGTGATTTCTGCTTCGTAGGGACCTTGACCTGAGCAGCAGCTGGAGCAGGTCTGCTGTGGTCACTTAGAGCAGAGAGTGCAGCCAGTCCTGGAAAATACACTGAAACGGAGCAGAACTGCCCCAAAACCTCCTCAGTGCAGAAACACACCTTGAAATACACCAGCCCTGCCAGAAACCTGGGCCCTTCCCACCGCAGGCCTTAGGCTGGAATCACTGCTCAGGGAAATGCCCCCGGTGATGTTTTTAATGTTAAATTAGCAGAAAGAAGATCAAGGAGGCACAACCAGCCTTATCCTGCAGAACCTTAAAGCTCATCCAGTGCCACCCCCTGCCATGGGCAGGGACACCTTCCACTATCCCAGGTTGCTCCAAGCCCTGTCCAACCTGGCTTTGGACACTTCCAGGGCAGGGGCAGCCACAGCTTCTCTGGCACCCTGTGCCAATCTCCCCTCCAATGTTCATCACATCCCTCACCAAGCTGCAGCCTGGAAAGCCAGCTCACGAATGTTATTTATTAAAATAAGTGCTGCTGCTGTCCTCCCCCACTGAGCCCCCTCTGACGAGCTGCAGATCGCTCCTGTGAGCAAAAGGAGAAAAAAGAGCCGGGAAATGGACTAGCTGCGGGGTGCCACCGCTCCCGAAATGTGCCGCCTCTAATCAGCTCCCTGAGAAGCAGATGAGCTGGATGACCTTTCTGCTTGAAAAGTCCTTTGGTGGCTCCCTCAGAGGTGACTTCCCAGCCTGACACGCTTGCTGGTATTCAGGAGCGCTCCTGGTAAGTGGGCTGATGGATGCTCTGCGCGCAGCACAGCCGCAGCACTAATGAGACGGTGCTCAAATGGGCCATTCTCGGCTATAAAAGTTGTCCTCAGATACTCTCAAAGGCTTTGATATAGCAGAGAGGGTTGAAGAAAGGCAAGGCAGGCGGCTTTTCGTCAAACTTCATTTTTAAAAGTATTTGTGAGCCGGAGGCAGCGTTTGCAGGCTAATTGGGAGCACAGGCAGCCGCCGGTGATCAAACGTCAGCCCGAGGATGCCGATGCTCTCACTCCCTGAACTCTCCAGCTCTGGCTAATCAGCCTCGAGAGGGAGGATCACACAGCACTGGCATGTGGCATTCCCTAGGGGATGCAGGGGTCAGGGCAGATAGAGGAGGAGGAGGAAGGTTTGTGCCAGAAGCACTTCACTCGGGGGTGTTCAAAGCCTGTGTCTCTCTCTAAGCGGTGAAGGGCGGCTCCATTGAATGGAATTAACTTCCCACTTTAAATGAATTACCAAGAAAAAGTGGACAGCACTTGCTGTTGAGATTAATTACTCGGCTGAATCTGCAGCATCTCGTTAAAAATAATGCTCCCGCTCAGCTTCTGGCTGAGGTGGGTGCAGGAGGGTGTGGACAGAGAAAATAAGGGTCAAAACTCAGGGGAGGTCTCCAGGGAGGTTTTGTGTTTGGTTCAAAGGCAAGAGAAACGGTGCCTGTCAACCTTTGCAAATGCAGGACAGGAATGGAAGATCCAGTCCTCTCTCCCTCCAGGAGGAGCTGGAGTATCAAGTTTGACCTCAGGTTTGATTCAGCCGGGGTGTGCGGGGACCTCAATGGGTTGTGGAGCTCTCTGAGGGCTCTCAGTCCCCAGCACCCCAAAAAGCTGCAGCGGGGCCCTGGCACACCCCCTCCACCTGCTTACACCTCTGTTGTTTCCTTAGGAACCAGCTGAAAGCTGCCTGTTATTCACTGGCAGCAATACACAGGTTTTCAGGGAAAGATGGGAACTTTTCCACCCTGCTCTGTATCAACCTGCATTTTCAGATGGGCCAACATGAGGCTTCTGAAATTTCATAAAAATCATAGAATTGAGTTGGAAAGGACCACTAAAGGTCTTCTCGTTTCAGCCCCCTGGAATGAGCAGGAACATCATCAACTAAATCAGGCTGTTTAAAGCCCCATCCAACCTGACTGTGACTGTTTCCAGGGATGGTGTATCAACAGCTTCCCTGGACAACCAGGGCCAGTGGCCAGTGCCAGTGTTTTGGTTTGGTTTTTTTTTTTTTAAATTCCAGTTGTAGAGGTGCTGCTGGCAGCATGATTTCTTGTAGGGGAAAAAAAAAAAGGCAGCCCAAACAAGAGAGAGATCTTTTGGTGTTTAACCCCATTTATTTAAAATTAATTTCCTTGACTCTACCAGGGGGATTCCATGTTCAGTACAGGCAGATTTTAATTTTCCCGTTACGTGGTCTGTAGGAAACACTCACTGCTGAGTCTCTCAATGCCTGCACTGTGTGCATCCCCCAGAAACCAAAACACAATCACTTAATGACATGCAGACTGTGAGTATCAGATAAAGGAACGATGTTAAAATGGAGCTGAATCCCTCCCTGGGTTTTAATCGAGGCTTACAAAGCCTGGCTGTCTTTATGTGAGTCTGCCTGGTGTTCCAGTCTGGTCGGATGCACTTGGAAAAATTCTGCACAGGAGGACTGGTGCAGTGGGTGATGGAAGTGTCTTTGGATTGATATCCTCCATCAGGCAGCTGCAGGAACAGGGAGATCTCAGCTGGGGAATGAAAGAAATACCAGAAGGACAAGCCTTGGCCTGTATGAGCTTGGAGTTGTGTGTCATTTCCTACTGTCACCCACACACAAATACTCTGTGTCACAGGAAGGAGATATATATATATATATATTTGTTCTGCTGAATCTTTGTCTTGTTTGGTTTCAAAAGCCAGTAAAAATGAAACAACCCACATAGAGTGGGAGCTATATGTGTGTGTTGTTTTGCACTTCTGGACTATTTTTTTTATAAAAGTAAGTTTTTATATAATTTTTCTATCTTTTTGAAATAACATCTGTGCCTTTTTTTTTTTTTTTTTTT
>VZUA01014996.1:12669-33674 GCA_013401035.1 Horornis vulcanius
TTTTTTTTTTTGTGTATTCCCATGCCTGGTAAGTATGCAAATACATCAGATTTTTTACTTTAAGCAGCCTTTTATACCTCTGCCTCAGTCATATATTCATTACACTTCACTTTAACCAGTATTTCTCTGTCTGCAGTGCATGATTACATTATTGCAACTCATATCTCTCCATCTCCCCCACCTTTTCAGAGCTGAATGGAACTGGGGAGATCATTATTAAAACACAGAAAGCACAGAAATAAAATTAACCAGAGCACCAGTTCTCTGTGTGCTGAATACACGGAGGAAATAAAAGGGCCTTCCACTTCTAATAAAATCTGGATGTGAATTGCCTCATAAAAGCTTGGATGAATTATATTCATAGGCCAAAAAGAGAGGAGAGAGAAGAGAGAGAACTTGGAACATTCCCACCAGCAGGATGCTCTCCCTGTCCTGGTGTGCAGCCCAACAGAAATTCCAGGAAAGCCTTGGAATCAGGTGAGATGTTCTGCTCAGAGGATGAGCTCCAGGCCTTGATGAAGCACTTGAGTCACAGGGCCACAGGCTGGTGAAGCCCCTCCCAGTGAAATATTATGCCTACAGAAGCTGCTGGAGCCCTTCCCGCTGCCTCCTGAGGTCTGAAACCTCACTTTGGTTCTTGCCCAAGCCCCTGCATGGGGGAGGAAGGACCCTGCAGAGCTGTGGTGACTTCTCAGCCCTGTTCTTGCCCCACGCTGATCTCCCAGGGTCCCAGGAAGGTTTTAGGATATGGACATGGCTTCTCAGCTTCATCTGTGTGCTGGAAGAAGAAGGTGGTGAAGGACGTGCCCCAGGTGTCCTCTTGCCACCAGGACATTCCTGCTGTCCCAGGACATTGCTGTTCCCAGGAGATGCAGGCTGGTGACGTGCTTACCTTTAGGGATATATTTGATTGTGTGGGCTTTTCTTTTGGCACATGGATTCAGCTGAAGCCAAGGAGGGCTGTGCCTAACTGGGTAATGGAGAGATTAACAGGCAGAAGGCCAGGACTGCACGGTGCTCATTGATTGTTTCTCTTAAATATAAGCAGGGCAGCCCAGAGTGTCAGGCATCCAGGGGGAGAGGAGACTGCAGAACTGATGTACTCCTGCTAATGAATAATCGTTAAACTCCAAAGGAGTTTATTATTATTGCCATTAATTCTGGTTGTACTGCGCCCGGAGACAAGGAAGGTGGAGAAAGATGAGTTCATGACCTACATATTACAGGCTAGATTTTATCCTGGTAATATGAGAAAATCGATCATTTCTTAAGTGAGAGGACTGATAAAATCACTGACTTCGGAGGAGCAACATCATTGCTTTTATGTGTTCAGCAAGCTCACTGGGATGGTGCTGGAGAAGGGTCAAATCCCTCCTCTGGACACCCTAAGATTAGGAGTTAGTTTGCCCTCAGTTTCCCAGAGGCAGGAGGGAAGTAGGAAACACCATCAGCATTCACACCTTCACTGATGTTAGGATTTCTCCTCCATGCTAACCTGAGTTTACTTGAGGTTCTACTTACCCTGAATTCAGAATAAGTTGCCAAAAGTCAAGGAAAGCCATAGGAAGATCCCTCCAGCCATAACAGGGGTGGAACCAAGACAAGGGTTTAATGTTGTTCCTTAAGGTGTTTTGGGTGAAGAGTAAAATACTGTCATGATCAGAGAACCTTGCTCTTCTTCACACTCCCCAAATGACTCCAGCACATTCCTTTGTGCCTCTGAGCAAGAGGACTTCTTCCTCTCCTGGAAACGAAAAAGTGAAAGATACAAACCACCCACAAAAAACATATCTGTTGTAATTTGTGCGGACCAAAAGGGAGGTGCAAACTGCTCTCTGTCTTTTGGGTCTTTGGTCAGTGTATTTCCCAAGTCTCTTGGGCTGAAGCAGGAAGAAGTTGGATTTGCTTTTTGCAGAAGTGCTGCCTTCCCATGTGGAAATGTTTCTATATTTCTTGGCTCAGAATGGAAGGAGCAAATATGAATGTATTCATGACCCTTCCCATGAGAACTTTAGGGTGAAAAATGGAATCAGTCACTTTAATGGGTTGTCTTGGTAGAGGAATTTTACACCTTACTGTAGTCTTGTCATTAATTCAATAATTCCTATTTATATAATACCCAGTGCTGGCTTAGTCAATGCTCTGAGGAGTGGGCTAGGAATGTTTATTTGTGGGAGGAAAAGTAATTCCTGAGAAAGCCAGGAGCAGATCTACTTTCTGGTGAATAATTTGAAAGTTGGAGCTGTCATCCCCATATTTTTCCTGTAATTGCTGCAGACTCTGACCCACTTTTTTGTGCTTGCACAGCTTGGAGGGCTGCATTTACCAGGTCACTTGAGAGCCACCAATAAAAACCAGGGAAATGTGGGCATTTCCAAAGAACTGAGAAAGGTAGGGACCTACCAGCACCGTTCTTTAGGAAAAATAACCCACTAACCCTGCCTGCCCTGGCAAAACTGTGTCATAAATCTGGAGTAATCTTGGATGACAAATGGCCTGGAAAGTGGGAAAGGAGAAAGCTCATGTTCTCTTGTGAGAAGAAAGATGAGTTAATTCTTGATTGGGAAAGACAGCAAGTGGGGACACTTCCAGCTGCATGGACATTGTCTTGACATTGCCTGTTAAGTGCCTAATGATGACAGTTAGTATGAATTAGCTACAGAATATGTTTTATTGTGTTCTGTGGTCCCCAGGGCAGACATGCCAGAGACTTTTAAAGAGAATAAAAACAGAGAAGGAGAGGCCTCCATACGGCTAATTTTGAATTTGTAATGCCTGGTTATTAATGGTACTGTACAGTCAAAAAGCCACACGCGGCTCCCATATACTACATGTTAAGCCTCAGCATGTTCTGTCTTTATAAATAAAAGCATGGAAAAGTGGATGGATCCTAAAATGGCAAGCAGAAATGTACCTGAACACATGAATTGTTTTTTTTCTTTTTCCAGGCTGAAAACTGGGATAATGTTTTTGGTAAGCTGCTGAACTGGCAGCTCTTCCCATCCCTTTCCCAGGATGCCAATGCAGGGAGGGTCCAATTTTCATTGCTGAAGTTAGTGAGAGTTTTTCACAATACCTTTGACCATCAGAAATTCAGATACAAGGAAAAAAAAAAAAGTCATCATAACTCAGCAGGATCCAATTTTCTACGCCTGAATTTCAATTTGATGACAACAGTCCATAGGAAAAAAAAAATACAAATACAATTTTTGCTGCAGACAGGAAGGAGAGAGGGTGCTGAGAGCTCTCGAGTTGTTTGATCGTTTAAAGCCTTTCCTGCAGAAACTGAAATGGTGAAACTCTGCTTGAAACGTGCTGGGTCCATTTACAGACAGAGAGATGAGACAAGTAAATCTTCAGCTTGGAGCAGCCTCCCCCAGGCCTTTATGTTTATCCACTTAAATACAAAGACAGGAATTTCATTTTCTTTTTTTTTTTCTTCTTTTTCTTGTGTCTCATCTGTGGATTCACCCTGAGTGCTTCTGGTTTAGCCATCCAGTTCAGGGAAAGAAGAACCAAAGAGGTTCCAGCTCTTTCCCCCAGCCCAGCCTTTTCTGTCCTGTGATGTTAATGAGTGATAATGCTTCATGAGGGTTTTTCACAGAATATTGCTGCTCAAAATCGCTTTGGTGCACTGGGACTCTTATTTTCTGGGTATATCAAGAGCTTTCTGCAAAGCAGAGGAATAAAGACAAATGAAGTGTTGTGGCTACAAATCCCATAATGGCTTGACACTTATTTGTCTCAGAATCAAGTTTTAAAGAGTGGGTCCCTCACCAGGCACTTTGGGGATGCACAACACTGCTTTGTCCCTCTCCTCCTTAACTCACACTTCCAAAAGGCAACAATTCCTTTCAAACTGAGGAATTGTTGGGAACTGGACAAAGATTTTTCTTTTCCTGGTTGAATCTATAAAATATAAGACTGGTGAGATTATTACCAGGGGTGGAATCAGTTGTGAAGAGAGGCTGGGGCAGCTCTGTGGCTCCATCCCTGCAACCTCCTCACTGCCACAGTGAGTGTGTTGGGCTCTCAGTAGGGGAGGGATCACTGGGATTTGGGATTTCTTTGGGAGAGGTGGTAGCTGAGGCATTAATGCAGTCAGGAGAAATGAGAAGGACTCTGATGTAACAAATATTTTTCTGAGTCTGTGACAGAGCAATCCCCTCTCCCCAAGGCTCCAGTAAACTCTTGCAAGCAGTGTATGAACCCCATCACGTGTGTCAGGGAGCTGCTGGATGGAGCCTGGGCAGGGGGATGAAGGGAGGTAATTTCTGAAACCCTCTTGCCTCAGTACACAACCAGCAAGTCCCCTATTCATCCCCTCATTGATCTTTAAGGTCCCCTCCAACATTCCATGGCTGGACCTGCTTGTGCATATGTAAGCATGGATACTGAGATTTCCTTCCCAGAACCTTTGTCTTTCACTTGAAGCCCCCAGTTTTTCCAGTCCCATGGGGGGACTGGAAATAGGAGTGGCTGCAAAAGCCATGCTGCATGGCCAGATTGAAACTCATCTGGGCAAGTGGTGCCCTGTCAAAGCAGTGAGAAACCTGACACTGGCACACAGTGCTGCATATTTTTTTTTCTCATTTTGGCACAGAGAAAATGCTTTTGGCCTCTCCTGTCCCAAGAGGGGCTGGAGGCAGGTGTTTGACAGCCCTGGGAACAGCACACAAGAGCCATCGAATCCGTGGGTGAGGTGTAGTATCTTCACTGCCCACACCCATTTGGAAAGGTGCTTTGAGGCAGCTGTATTCCCAGCTTGCACAGGCACTGCCAAGGGATTTCTGGGCTCACACTGTACCATTTCTAAAGAGATAACAGCCCTGGATATTAAAGAGCCTCTGAGGGAACAGGAGCAGCTGCACGATGTTTTTGTAGACCGAAGGTGCAGCTCTGGCAGCACTAAATCTGGAACATCAACAAGCAGATTGAACAAGATGGTTTAGCTTTTAGAGTCAGCCTCAGGCTTGCCACTGAAATTGGTTATGAGAGGCTGTAATTGAAAGGAAGTCTGATATTTCTAAATCTCAGAAGGTTTGGAGGCTGTGGGTGATGGTGTGCAGGTGTTGGTGGGTGCTTCTCCATCCCAGTGAACCACTTAACCCCTCTAGTAAGCATTCACTCATCCTCTTGGTTACCATTACATTAGGAATTAGCACTTGCTGGCTTCAAAACCTAGAGTAAGCTTATTAATTATTTGTTACATCTACTTTCCTTTGCTTTG
This sequence comes from Horornis vulcanius, assembly GCA_013401035.1. Taxonomy (NCBI): domain Eukaryota; kingdom Metazoa; phylum Chordata; class Aves; order Passeriformes; family Scotocercidae; genus Horornis; species Horornis vulcanius. The sequence goes on from VZUA01014996.1 coordinate 17,900, forward strand.
CCCTTTTTTCTGTGTGGAGAAGGATGAGTGTGTGTCTGGTTTGGGGTTTTGATCACTTTTTTTTTTTTTCTTATCTCATGCAAGGAGTTCCTACAGCCTGCAGGTGACCAGATTTTACAGCCCACACTTGCAGAAGTGGGGCCCTGAAGTTCCTCCCCACCCACCACCACTGACCAGATTTGAATCCTGGCCTGGGTAAGCACCACCACAGATTCAGTTTGGCTTCTGAATACTAAAATACTGTCACCCAGGTTTAGGGGTTTCTTCAGGAAAAGGGCAGCACAACAGCAATGCTCTCCCTTTCCATCTACCCAGCACAGAATGAGTTTTGCTCAAGTGTCAACTTCTATTTCTCAGAAACAATTTTATTTCTTTCTTTGCTGGACATAAATGCATCTGTTTTCTTTTCTTATTCAGAAAAGAAATGAAGCAAACCCCTCACTTATTCTCACCACTCAACTTTGATAAAACTATAGCTTAGAAAACTCTATATATTAATAGTGTGAATCACTTAAGTGAGGTAAAAATTTCCATGATGCTTTTAGTGTAGGCAACTTATCAGGGGCTGCCTTTTAATCTGTTGTAGCAATCTTGAACATTAAAGCCAGGTTATTTCATAAAGGGATGTATTCCTTTCACTGGGGAGGCTAATATCACCCATGATTATATTTGACATTTGGGCATGGCATATTATTTTCCATACTGTGTCTGAGCCTAACTACCCACTCCTCTCATGAGCAGCATTTGAAGTGGGTACATTTCAAATCTCTGCACACATCCATGAGTGCCATCCTAACAGCCTCATCACTGGAAATAAGAAAAGACAATTTAATGAACAAAACGGGGAGGGTGAATCCAGTAAATTAAATTTCTCTGGCGCAGGCAAAAGGTAAATGTTGTTGTGCATTCCTGCTGAGGAAACGATGGAAGGGGAGAGGGTGCTGTGCTCCCTGGAGGAGCATCCCCAGAGCATCCTCACTGGAAATATCCCTGAACAACACTGGTGAGGTGCAGCTGATCTGCAGCCAGGCCTCCCAGCTTCTTGCAGAGATTCCTTTCAGAATACAACCCACAGCATGGCTTAGGGGTCTCCTCTCCCTGAGAAACAGGGATGCATTTGGAGGGACAGGTCCAGAGGCTGATGTCTCAGTCTGCGAACTCTTCATGTCCTGTAAAGCCAACAGGCTCTGGCTGGCTCTCAGTGCAGGGCTGCTGGGTGTGAGCCTAAAAGGACCCTTCAGGGCTGAAGATGGTAAAACTAATCTTGAATTTTGGTGCTGGCCTGGTGAAGATGGCAGTTCTCAGAGTAAATGCCTTTTTTTAGCAGTCGAGGGAGCCCATGGCTCATCCCTGTCTCCACCTGAATTGATCTGCAAACTTGAGCTGTTCACTCCCTGTTGAACCCCACTGGCTCCTGTTTATCTTTGCTAAGAACAGGGGGTTGAAGGTGGAGCTCTGGATGCTGCTCTTGGACATGAATAACTTGAGGAACTTACTGCCACCAGCAATACCTAGAGCTGAGCAAGTTCTTAAGGAAACCAGGGCCTTTCTACTTAAAGTGTGAGTTCCTGTCATTAGCCAGCTGTTTGCAGGGTGTTGAAGCCAGCAGGGCCTTGATGTGGCCTTTGGGTGCTTGGTTTTGTTAAATCACTGTCCTATTTTAGGCTTTGTTTGTTCAGCCTTAGTTAATTTCAGCCTTGGTTATGTCCCAATGGGCCTTGGGAACAGAGCAGTGGACTGAGAGGGAAGAAAGGGATCTGAGGAGATGACAGTGCAGGAGAGGGAAAGAGTAAGTGGAAACTAAATTACCACCAATTTCTGAGGCACAATAATGCATTAGGGGATTTCATGGAGGATTCAAACAAGTGGGCTTGAAAAAACTCCCTTCCCAAAATTCCATGTCATCAAATGTCATTTCCACAGTCCCATTCTTTGATTTATTTTCAAAGGTAGCTGATAATGCTCCCATAAATTCTTCTGCCTTTGTCTTTTATCTGATCCTGTCACTGAGGCTGCAGTGGAGGAAAGACTCCAAACAGTGAGAACAGCAGCTCTACCCTTTGTTTCCTGCAGTACAGGGAATTTGAGACAAAAGGGACTCTGTAGGACTACAAGAGCAAAGCTAAGCAGGCAAGGAAATAAAGAATGAGCAGATTCTGGGCTCTCTGAGCACTGCCTGGGTGAAGACACAAATCTATGGACTCAGAGCCTGCTTCCCTTTGCTTCCTAACACAGCCCAGTGCTCCCTGGAGGTGTTGGTTCTCAGGGGTTCTCCTGAAAGTGGAAGCCCCACTTGACAAATCTAAGTACAGCTTGGCAAATATCACCAAAATTAAACCATTTGGATTAATCACAAACCAACCTGAACTTAACAGGGCCAGAATTTTATCCTGAAATCCCCATATTGCTCTTACACATTAAGCCAGTCCCAGTCATGGAAAATGGGGGTGGGAGAGGGCATCAAGGATGTCACAGAAAACTGCTCCTCCATCCACATTTATTTGATCTATCATTTCCATTCCTGTTTACACAAATCTCATAGACTGGGAGACTCAGCTTTTCCCCACACAATTGGCTCCAGTGTCCTTACCCCTGGGGAAGCCTTCCCAGTGCCTGACTCCCACCTAGTGTGGGTTAGGGAAGCTCCAGAGATGAGTTCAGGGTGCTGATAACCTTGCCTGTCTTTTGAGAAGTGGTCAAGGTTTTTTGTGGGTTTTTTTTCTTTTCTTTTTTTTTTTTTTTTTTTATAAGACACACCTTTGGGCAAGCTGATGGCTTTTTATTTCAGTTTTTATGTATCAGTTTTTATGTATCAGCCCCAAATTTTAAAACCCACCTGTTTTTACCTGTGGCACAGCCCTGCTTAAACAGAGCTGCTCATGGAGGAACCCAGGACTGTTCAGGGGAAGGTCCCTTGGGAAGTGCACCTCTGGACCCCTGTCCCCTCCTCCCTTGTTCCCAAACTCACGTGCTCTGCAATCAGACCTTGTTCCAATCAGAACTCCTGTGCTTATAGTCTGGGGTTTTTACAACTGCAATTTTGTTTAAAATTGCCCCAGAAGAGCTCTGTAGTGTTTTGCAGAGCTCCAAGTACAAGAGCTCCTTGAATCTTTCCCTTAAGCATTCCTGATTCTGTCAGGAAAGAATATTAGAAGAGTGTGGTCCTGCCTTCCCTTCTCTCATTTGGAGGCTGTGATTCATGTTTTACAGCATCCTGCTCCCATTACCCAGCTCTGCTTTCTGGGGGTTTGTTCTGTAGCACCTCGTACAGCAGCAGGACTAATGAGTTTTTATGTCCCGTGGGTTTGTATCCTTTATCTCCTATCTCAGGAACCCTGATCCCATATCCTGCCCCTTGGCCATCCTGTCCAGAGCAGACAGGGCAGAGGGAGGGATGTTTTCCAGCTGCATGGATGCAGACTGGTCCACCAGCCTGGCCTGACCAGCCAGCAGCACATTGCCACCAGAAAATGCAATTTTTTGGTTGTTTCATTTTCTTTACTCAGGCCATAATTTTCACTAAAATTTGAGACCCTTCCTGCCCTTCTCCCACCCACCCTTCCCCTCATAACTGAGTGATTTTAAACACTGGTGATGAACTGAGCATGAGAAACAGCCAGATCAACCAGCGCAGTTGCAGAAACCTCTTCTCCTTTAGAAACCAGGATAAAAATCCAGCTGCAAGGACTTTGAAAATGTGGGGAGAGGATTCTACAAACAATTCCTACCAGGGAATGCTTGTGAATGCCATTTGATACGAGCTTGTCAGCATAGTGGGGTGGAACAGCTGAACTTGTTAATGGAAATGCCTTTTCTATCACCATTCAACTATTTTGCAAGGCAGGATTGTCTCAATAAAATTATTTTTGTAAAGAAGAAAAGATTTCTCTACTATCACATCTAATTGTGGTATCAGGGAGCAAAATATCATTTTGAATGGACTTTTTGGAAGGGAACTGGTTATTTATAGCCATACTTTGTATAAATTGGTCAGAGCAATTGTTTGAATTGAAAAGAAGCTCATTAATTTTTTCTCTCCCTTTCTCCTGCCAGGGCAAACAGCTGCTCTTGGGCTGTGCCCAGCATGGAGCTCTCTGCAGACCAGCAGTGCCACTGCATCAGTGTCAGGCTACAGCAAAAAGGTGGCAAAAACATCATCTGGATGATCATTATTTCATTTCAAACTCTTTTGGTTAGAGGAAGAGTCTATTGAGGTGAGGGTGAATTAGGAACATCCACTGCTGGTGACTTCCCTGGGTCTGTGTGCTGGAGCACAGGGCTGGGGTTTCCATCTAAGGTGTCCATCACAGGAGTGCTCCTGGTGGCCCTGGAAAACCCTGCCAAGCTCCATCACACCTGCTGGAAGGATGAGCTGTGTTCCCCCTGGATGGCTGTCAGAGCTCATCCTCCTCTTCCTCCTCGGGCATCCTGCCTCTTTCCAGCTGCTGCTCTCAAGCAGGTCTCTGGGGAGCTTTGCCTTTGCTGAGCTCCCAAGGGGCTGAGCTCTGCCTGTCTGAGCTTTCTGAGGAGATGAATGCTGGCACAGGCCCTGCATTGCTAATTAGCACACAGCAAACGAGGCCCATCCCCGGCAAGGGGCACTGGAGATGAGCTGACACTGGCTGGCTTTGCATGGTGGGAACTGGGATCAGAGCAGGGATAACAGGGATTGATTTTACTGCACATCTCCCCTCGTGAAACCTGACTGGCATGGAGGGGGCGTGGTGATGAAGCAGGACATCACCACCTCACCTTTGCTTCTGCAAGGTGCATCCCAAGCTCATTCCCAGGCCAAGATGTTGTAGGATGTTTTCCCACGGATGTGTAAGAGGAACAGACACTTTCAGGCTGTGATGTGGACTCAGCTCACCCCAAGCTGGCCCCAAAACCACCGCAGAACCCTGAGAGCTTTCTCCTCTACCAGATTTGTTCTGCAGCTGAGCTGCTGGGGCTGGAAAGTGTTCAGCATCATGTCCACAACTCATCTTGCCACACAATGGAAGCCCAAAAGTCTGGTTAAAATATGAGGAGGGAGGATGGTCCTGACAGTTCAATTAATGCGGGGATTGGGGCATAAAAATCCAGCAGGAAATGTTATGTACATTTGTAAAATGGTAGGAAAAAATGTAATGATGGTGCTTGACTTGATAATTAATTTGAGCCCATTTCACTGCCCAGGGAGAGCCAAGGGGAGTGTGTGGCTCTGTGCTTAGATCTTCACACCAGCTTCTACTTTCAACCATTCAAACCCAACACCGCTTTAAACTTTTTGTACAAATAAGAGTGAAAACAACACTAAGTCCTTCATCCTGAAGTACAGAAACATCATTCTTCTTTGTAAGTCATCGTAAATTACAGCTGCAAAAGCAAACACTGCTCCACCTGTGTGCCCAGTAAATCAAACTAAGCTCCTATAAAATACAATCCTCTCCCCATGGACACAAAGTCCTTGCTGAAAAGCACAAGGATAACATGAACTGACCAAAGAAGTGAAGCACTTTAATCTTTGTTTTGAAATACCCTAAATTGCAGCCCTGCCTCTGCTCAGAGCCACCTGCTTCCTCTTCCCACTAACACAGTCCAGGCTATTTAGCTCCAACCTCCAATTTTGCTCTTCATTATTTGCTGGCTACTCAGAGCTGCTCCACTTGGGAAAATTGCTGTTTCTGTGTGCCAGCCTGGCTGTGATGTGCTTTTCTCTAACTGCTTGGCTGCTGTGTGTGCATGACTGCATCCAGGTGCAAACAGCTGGGAAACCTGTCCTGCAGAAATGCACATGCTTCCCTTTGGCTTATCCTCTCCCTCTCTCCTGGATGTTTGGCTGGTCTGGAAAAGTTCTGTCTTAGGGCTGTGTTGAGGAAGGGGGATTCAGTGTCCCTGTGGGTGCAGTGGGTTTGGGTGAGGTGTTCCCTGAGAGCTGGGGTTGGCTGGGGTAAAACAAGCAAACCCCAGGCTGGAAAGGTGAGAGCAAACCACAGCTCAGGCTTTGTGCTCCAAAATCTGGCAGGGCTGAAAACCTGCTGGTGTCTGGGAAGCAGGTGAGGAAAATGGTGATTCCCAAGGAAGTCTCATTGTTCTAGTTCAGGAAACTTAATTTCCAGCAGTGCCAGCTCTGTTTTATATGAGGGAACATTTTCTGTATCAGACAAATTCAGGCAGGAGAACCCATGGAGGCATCACACCCAGCAAGAAGGGCAAATGGGATTTTATAACTCTTGCAGTATCCTCAATCCCACCGAGTCCCAGGAAGGAATAGGAGCAGACAAAACTTCCTCTGCGTGCAGCAAGAAGGTGTTATTAGAGCAAGGTGGAAATGGGACCTCTTGGAACATCAATATTTGACTGGGGGAGATGAGGGGGTGGCGTCAATTGTGTTGTGGCTTTGATGCATTGTCACTTCAAAGCACCAAACTCCCCAAATAGTTCAGGATCTGCACAGATCTTGGCAGGTGATGATAAATCCATGCAGAGATGGGAAAACCCAGTCTTTGGGGAGAGCTTCAAAGCTGAAGCTGAGAACATTGCAAATGTTATGAAATATTTCAAAGTCTGTCAAGTGGGAGCTGTGCTTTTAGATTAGGTTAAGAAATGTGTGGGCTAATTTTGTGAGACTCTCCAGCATTTACTGTGGATTATGGAGTCTCTTTTAATCTTTAAATGGCTGCACTTTTCTTTAGTTTTCAAAAAAAGAAAAAAAACCTCGAAGAAACCTGACAAAAGTGTTTCTTCATACACTCAGTTTGAAGACAACTCCCAAATGACTGCAGTTAGTGAATTATACAGAGCCTTTTGCTAACAAAAATGGGCAGATGGGTTCCCAGCTTGGAACCTGCACCACTTCTGGCACAGGGAATGAAGCAGCACCAGGAGACAGCTTCAGGGGGACACAGCCTGCTCACAGCTCCTCCTCCTGTCACCTCCTGTTCTGCTTCTCTTGCTTATCCATCTTCATCTTTCCAGCTCAGTGTTTTCCCAGCCTCATAGGAGCAACACAGACCTGAGAGAGCAGCCTGGACCTCCTTGGCAGCTGCATTTCAGCAGAGTTTCTTCCTTTTACAATCCTGGAAGTGTTTGCGTTGGAAGGGACACAAAAATCATTTACTTCCAACTTCGTCTGAGGCTTGCCCAACTTCGAACCGTGTCCAGCTTCTGCAGAATAAATCCCAAGTGCTGTGTTTCTTGCCGAGTCTCACCTGTTAACGCTGCTTTGTTCAAATGCCTCTGCCCTCCAGCCAGATGCGGCACCCGCCTAATTTTAGCCCCATGAGTCAGCGCTGATTTTTTGACAGGGAAATATTTATCGCCTGTTGGGCGGTGTGGGAGCCCTCTCCACACACACCAAGGACCAAGGCGTGGGCTCCAGCTCCATTAGCGGTGTCACTGTAAACACACGAACAGCTTTGGGCTTGCAGGGACAGACTTTTAGCAGCGCTCCTACCGCAGCCTACAGCTCTGCTCATTAAAACAAAGTGAAGGACCGGCTGCTAATGGAGTGCCAAGTGGCTTTTTTTATCCTCCTTTTCTTTTCTGTGTACAGGCGAAAAAAAAAAAAAAGATAGAGTGAGCTTCTTGAACCTCCTGATTATAAGCTAATGTGTTACTCTCTCAAAAAGCTGTCAAAATCAAGAGGAAAGAATTATAATTTTGATGTTCAATCGCATGATTCCTTTGTCTCTTTAAGTCAAAGCATTGTTTTAAATTATTTCATCCATCAAAGCTTATTTAGCAGAGATTAAAATTCAAAACGAGTTTAAGAAAAGATAAAGAACCATTTGGCTTGTTTTAATTCCTGTTGTCTTTGTGGGAGTTAGTGTGAATAAAATAGAAAAATACATTTGGGTATGAGTGGTGCTGGAGAGCAGAAAGTTGGAATTTGAGCCTAAAAATCAACATCTACTTGTGTAGGCACATTATATTTTTTTCAGGAATTCTTTATTTCAGATACTTAAGGAACCCAAGACATTACAGAAATGACAAAAAAGGAGAAACATCTTGCTTTATAACAGCTCTAGAGCTGTGGAGGGAGATATTGCTTCTCTTGAAGGCAATTTGCAGTGAGGGAACTTTGGTCTGTGGATTAGGCTGTAAACCTGATATTGTTGTTACCTGCTGTACATTCAGACATCTAAAGGTGATGAGCAGGGGTCACTGAGCAGGAGAGAGTGAAAAGCTCCTTTGGGATTTCATTTTGCTGTAACTGTTGGATTTCTCTTCGGTTGGAATAAAGCATTTCTCACAGCAGTGAGTCCTGAGCTTTTCCCGGGTTTCCAAAACGAGTTCATGAGGCTTCAATAAGGGAAACGGTGTGAATCACTGAAAGACAGCGTTTGCTGCTGAGCCTCCGTGGCAGAGCTCGTTCCCAGGCTGCGAGGGGCACAGACATCCCAGAGCCACAACCCCCCGATGGCTGGTGCCGAGCAGAGGGATAAGGAGCCTCAGCCTTGCTGCTTGCCCTGCCTGCTGCTTGGAGAGCTGGAAGGAGCTCCTGGGAGAGAGCATCTCAAATCTGATTCACAGCCAGCAGGTTTGGGGGATCTGTCACAAGCTGGTTGGTGCTGGAGTGTGAAATGACATTTCCCTGGTGCTGAGGGGCAGCTGGAGGGAGAGGGGCTGCAGTGTCAGCTCTGCAGCATCACATTTCCCATGGAAGCCCCTCCAGGTTTTCCAACAACCTCATCTTGACCAAAGACAGGGCTACTGCTTCTATTTCTGTTTAAAATTCCCACTGAGGACACATTTCAGCAATGGGAGGAGGTTTTGCTCCCCAGACCGCTGGGGTTGGGATTAGATACAGAAAACCAGTCCTGGTCCTTTCTGCATCTATGGAGCAAAGGTGTAACATCTGCTTGTGTCCAGATGTTGCAACACAGGATTTATGGCAATACAGCATAAATAAAGTATGTGCATGTAGTGGTCTTTGTGTGAGTGTGTTAAGGAGGATATGCAGAATGAAGATCTGCAGGGATAACATTGATATATTGTATATTTATGCTACAGAGAATACCACAGCAAGGATTTCCCTCCACTTCAAACCAAAAGCCCCATAAATTGGTATTGGAGAGGAGATTTATTCCCAAAGTTTGCTGTGTTCAGCCACAGGACAGCTCAGCAGGAGGAGGGGACTCAGCCTCCTCTTCCTCAGCCAGCCATGGGCAGAGGAAGCTCCACTGTTGGAGCTGGGGAAAGAAATAATCTCTGATCAGGTACAGGCAATGAATGAGTTCACTCTCCTCTCCCTGCCTTTCCTCAGCCTCCTACCCAGCCAGCCCTGGAAAGGAGCAGAGCTGCTGATGGTGAAAGTGGTTGTTTTGTCAAGATTTTGGCCAAGATTCATCTAAATGAATACAAGTGAGGCTCTAGGGACAGAAGGGTGGTTTTTTTTACTGCTTCTTGTACCCTGAAGTGCTGCCTTTAAGCCGTCAGGAAGGTCCCTGGAAGCCTCTCTGGGAGAACAAGGAAAGCAAAGCCTCTTCTCTGAGTGGTGATGGAAAGTCATTGTGCAATCAGGTAAAGTTTTAAAGGATTAGTTGGTGATAAAAGTCAATATTCCGTGCAGCTTTCTGCTGGGGATGGAGCATTTTAGAGGCTGTAGCTACAGACTATTACAGAGCCCTGTGTTGCTTCCTGAGTTGGGCATCTTTGCCTCTTCTTTTCTTGTCCTGTGTCCTACAACAAGAAAAAGAAAATTAAATGAGGACTGGTCATCCTGGGGGTGAAATGTGAGAGTCTCTGAGCACAGAGAGCTGAAGGAGAACAGAAAGTTAATTAATCCATCAGGCTGAAATCCCCAGAGTCAAATATTCTTTTCCACCAGAGCGTGTTGACAGTTGGAGCCCATGAGCAGCCCGAGGATGACAACCAACAGGAAACTTGGGACCAAAATGAGGGAAGAAAACCTCAGTAGTGTTTTCTTGGTAAAACTTGTGGCAGATGCCACATGGGAGTCAAGAGAAATAAAAGAAGCAAATATGAGGTGCCAGGGGAGGGAAGAGAGAAGCGAATGTTTTTCTAATCCCTGAATTTGACAGCCGCTTTATATGAAATAAACTCTGAAGGCTCCTGCCTTCCCCAAGGTATTTTCTTTCTAAATAGATCTATAGATACACTAATTAGTCAATGGAGAAGCACAGGAGTTAATCCCTAATCATGTAAATGTGTTGTTTCAATTAATTAATGCACGTGGCACTTGTGCTCTAGTGATCGGCACCCTAAGGAAAGACAGAGGAAAATAATCATATTTAACAGTCTACTCCCATTAATTCCTCCAAACACTAATGGTGTCAAACCTTCCCACAGTCCTTCTCTATAATTCAGTGTTGTTTTGCAGTGGTGTGTTATAAATTAGCCAGAATCACAGGCCGGAAGTGGTAGTTTTGGAAAAAAGAGAAAACCAAAAATTTTTTGGAAGGAGGTTTGTTTTTTGATGACTCCATAAAGCGATGCAGAGAAGGGGAGAAGTGAAACACTATTTAATGGGTGCTGATGGGGCTTTGGCAGTCTCTAGGATTATAGGGGGATTGTTGGAGCAAGCAGAAAGACCTGGAAGAAGAAAACAAGTCACCAAAGAGAATATTTTCAGCCATGAAACAACTCTCCCCTTAATTAAGCACCTTACTCCTGACCTACCTAAAAGAGCTGCACAAACCATTTCTACTGCTATTTTTGCCAAATGTTAGCATTTCAGCTCAGACAGTCATGGTGAAGGTTAATAAAAAGGACGTGTTTATATAAACCTGAGGGGACTGTAATATCCTTTTTGCTGTTTCTGAGAACTGGAAGCACCAGAATCAGAATTAAAAGCTGCTTTGTTAAGGAAAAGGCATAAAAGCAATATATGAAGCAGGGCAAATGAGGGATGGATGAGCCCTTCAGAGCAGACAGCACAGAATGGAGCTCACAGGAAAGTTCTGGCTCCTTGGCAAGATAAAAATACCCACAAATGGGATGACAGAGGCATCTGTGGAGCCAGTAATTACCTCCTGGACTGGGCAAAGGCTGCTTTTATGAAAAGGCAGAGCACTCTTTGGTTTGTCTGGGGTCTCTGTGGAGAGGTGTGATGTTTGCAGAGGTTGTTCTGTTTTAGTTTCACTGGCCAGCAGCAAACATGCCCTTATTGCAGCCCATCTTTTGGGATCTGGAGCTCCAGGGGGAGGGGTGGTGCTCAGGATGGAGGATGTGCAGCTTGCAGAGGTGCAGAAGCAAAATCCTTGTGGTGCTGGGGGGACCTGCAGAGTTTGTGGTCTACAAAGCCCTTCCTGCTTGTCCTGACAGCAACAGCCACGATTCACCCCCAGAATGAGGGTTCTTCTCCAGCATAAATACAATTATTGCAAATAACTGAAGAAGTCATTAAAGGAAAGGCAGGAGCCAACAGAATTGCAGGTGCCACCGTGTGCCATGGCTGTAGAAACTGGAATTTTTGTGTCTGTTCTCTCACAGTGTAGCCAGTGGGCTGTGAGAGGAGTTCTGGGGCACGGGCAGCCCAGGGAAGCTGGGTTTCATGGCTCTTGGAGTACATTTGGTTTTGGCTGCTTTGCACCTGACTGCACAGCTCAAGGTCTGATCAGTCCTCCTGGAAATACCAATTTTTTTAAAACTCCTTGGAAATGCACTGCACAGGAGCTGAGGGCAAATGCACTTGGATTTCTTTGGCCCCATGGGCCAAATCTGTCTATTATAAATTTGATTTTCTGTAAACTTCTTTCTTTCCCTTTCCTGGAGAACTCACACCACAGCTTCCTCAAAGGCTTCCTCCTTCTCCTAGAAAGCAGGCAAAGAAAGCTCTTCACAAACCGGTCAGGGTTTCCCAGCTTTTCTCAGGCTGATGAAGAGGAGGCATTTGCAATAACAAACTGTGAGCTCTGCCCTGGCTCTGCAGCATCCCGGCACAAGCCCCAGCCCTCAGTGGCTGAGCCACTGAACATCTCTGTGATGCTCAGTGCAATTAGAAACTGTTCTTCCTCAAATTATTGGGGGGTATGGGAATATCTGAATTTTCTGTGGCATTTTTCCCCACCTGTTGCTACAGTAACTGTTCTGTTAGGCTGTAGATTTGGGTGTTTGAGTGACAGAAGGTTTAATTTTGCTTCAGCAAATTATCCCTTTTCTTTGAGAGTGATTTCCTCTGGTGAAAAATTCCTCCTGAAGCTTTCCCTCACTTCAGAGAGCATTTTTGAAAAGATCACCTCTCTCTGATTTCCACTCAGCGTGAAACCTTCCATTTGTCCATTTGCTGGCTGTGATTCACTTCTCTCCTCTGCTGACCAATCTCCAGGTTGGTGTCCTGGTGGTTATTTAAATATTGGTTATTTATAAGGTTTGGAGTCAGCTCCAAACTGAGCTGTGGGAAGGGAGACCCAAGTCCTATGGAAAGGAAGTGGATTGCAGGGAGGAAAATCCCCAACCTGCTCTGAAGTCCAAGGACATGCCTGAAATCACAGGAACACCCTACTTCACCCAAACTAAACCAAATTTCCTCTGCCCAGCCTGGAACGAAGGTGTCAGCAGGGCAGAAAGTTGTAGTTTTATACTTCTTCCTCAACTGATCAAGAACTATGACAAGTTCATGCTGATTATATTTTATTCTTGTTGGCTCTTTTGTTTGTTGTTTTTTTTTNGTTCTGAAGCTTAGAAACTTAGTGTTAGTCTCATGCTGAAATGTGTTTATGACCAGTTTATTGCCGGTTGTTTAACTGAGCCGGAGTGAGGCACCTACAGAGAAGACAGGAAGAAATTTCTCATTTCTGAGCAGCTTGAAAACCTGAAATCCAGATTATTCCACCATTCACTTCTGGAGCACTGTTGCAATTCATAAAAGCAACATTTACCTGCTTGAGAATTTGCATTTTCTTTCCCAGTTTACAATTCCCTCGAGTGAGTTAAGAACTTCCTAATAGCTCCCAGCAAAATTCTCTGAGAAACCTCAGTGCAGACAAAAAGAAAAAACAACAAAAAGGAGTTTTTTCTGTTCTGTTCACCTGTGCCCGAACCCCCGAGAACTGCTGCTCCTGTTTTCCGAGCGGATTTACCCCCGATTTATTCCCATTTTAGGGAAGCTGGGGAAGGCTCCGTTCCCGGTGCGGAGCATCCCGGACCGGCAGCGTTGGGTGCATCCCCGCGCTCGGGCCATGAGCGGTGGAGCTCTGCCACCTTGTGGGGTTGTCGCCGTGTCGCCTCAGCTGCCTGGCAGGTTTCATACCCAAAGATCCCTTTTCTTACTTTATACCCTGCAGGGTGCTCAAAAAAACACCAACATTTGCGAGGCATTGGAAAACTTGGCTGGAAATCCTTTGTGTCTCAAAGGTCGAAGGCGATGCTGAAGTTACATTTCAGTGCAACATCTTGGAAGAAATGTGGGGTTTGCATCGACTCCAGTGCTCTTCCCTGATGGCTTTTTGGTGCTCCCAATGTTCCTGTGCAGGATCTCGATGGATGTGAGAGGAGCAGGGTGAGATCTGCAGATCAGGACCAGAGGGTGTGTGGTACCTTGGGGTGTTTGCTGTTTTTGGGAGGTGAACCCCACTCTGCTGTGGTGCTGTGCCATCTGAGGGTACTGTGTGGTGATCCGGAGCGCACAGACAGAATGTCACCTTCCTCTGCCCCGGAAGGCTGATCAAGGGAGTCACCTGGAGCTCCCTGTGCCCACCTCAGGCCCAGGGGGATTTTTGAAGTCCTCAAATTAATTGAATCATGGAATGGTTTGAGTTGGAAAGGACCTTAAGCTCATCCAGTTCCACCCTCTGCCATGGGCAGGGACACCTTCCACTATCCCAGGGTGATCCAAGCCCTTTCCAGCCTGGTCTTGGACACTTCCAGGGCTGGGGCAGCCACAGCTTCTCTGGGCACCCTGTGCCAAGGCCTCACCACCCTCACAGGGAAAATTCCTTCCTAACATTTAATTTAAATCTACCCTCTTTCAGTTTGAAGCTATTGCCCCTTGTCCCTTCACTACAGCTCCAGCAATCCCTCAGAAGTCCCTCAGGTTTTGAAGATTCCTTCATCCCACAGGTAGGATGCTTTTGATGATTTATTGTGGAACTTTTTGAACCTTGATATATTGGTCAGAAAACGCTCTAAAGCAGTTATTCTGAGGTAAAACTTTATTTTAGGAACATCCTGTCTGTCCCAGGAGTAGCAGAGATACTCCCCCATCTCTTCAAATTTACACCTGGGAAACTTTTCAGCCACAAATAGTCAAGAGTTGCTATTCTGGATGTTCAGAACTGTTCAAAACAAATAAAAATAACCCTCCAAAGCACAGAACAGAGTTCTGATCTCTGCTGCCTTCGACCTGTGGGACTTTGCAGGAGAATAAACTCCCACAGGTTTGATTTACTTTAAAACAATATAGGTGCTAGATTTGGAAGTAAATCTGCTCTGTTTTTGTTTAAGTGGTTGCTATTGTTTGCTCTGCTCTTTTGGGAAGGAATGACTCACCACCTGAAATCGGTATGTGCTCAGAAAAGGTTTCAATTTAACTAAAAAGTCAACAAAATCCATCTCCAAGCAACTATAGACAATTTATGATGTCAGGTCTCATTTGTGGAAATACAGAATATAAAAACACTTCCCTCCCCCAGCCAGAAGGAGTTGTAATTCTTAAAGGAAATAAAGCAAACAAGGGAGCTTGAGCTAACAGCACCAAACTGTAGGATAATCTTCAGGATTATCCTTTAGGTATTGATCTCAAGAAAAAGAGGAGCAGCTGCAGAATCCTCTCAGGGCAAAATAATTGTGTCTGAAAGCTTGTTTGCCAACTGATCTGTATCCAGAGCAAAGGAATTATTTTGGCCTTTGGGGGGACAGGGAAATGTCAGACATGATAATTTAGTTTGCTGCTGGGATGATGCTGGGAAAGCCTCACAACCTGCTGAGGCTCTGCACCACTGCATGTTCTCTCAAAATGTGGCTTTTTATATTTTTACTCCCTAGAAAAGCCATGCTGTCCTGGTACTTTCTTATCTGTTTCATGGAGCGACGTGATTTCACTCTGCAAAATCCTTCTGGCACTGCTGGAAAGGAGTGTTCACACCCCTCTGCTCCCTCATTCCCTGTCCTGTCCCGTGATGGGAACAGCAGGGTGACACTGGGGTGGCAGAGTCCCTGTGAAGCACAGAGGATGCTCCAGGGTGGGCTCAGGGTGGGTAGGGCACAGATCTGGGTGGTGCTGGCTGCCAGGATAAACTGAGCTGATATTTAGGCTGGGACTGTGAAATTGGTGTTTTATGCTGAGTGTGGCAGAAGTGAGGAGAGGCAGATGAGGGCAGTGGGAAGGGCAGCTGGAGGAGGGATGTGCTCAGCCATGCATCTGGGGGAGATGCTCTGTGCTCCCTTTGTGCCACCCGACAAACCCGGCTCTGTTGCAGCCCTGAGGCTGCAGGAAGACAGAGCAGGAAGGAATATTGCCTGTCCTGGAAGTGGGAGCACTACAAAGCCTGCATTGAAGGAGGGGAATGAACTGAGGGGGTCCTTTTAGTCCTTGGAAACCTTCCTGAGTGAGTCTGAGGCGCTTTGGAGTTGCCTTTGCTTGCTGAGGGATGCATTGACAGAGCCTGACCTCATTTCCCCTGGAGCACAGACCGCTCTGTATTCCCTCTGCTTTATCAATCCAAAAGCTCTGTCACTCCCCTGTTTGTTTGAACAAGATGCCCACACATCTTTCCTGGATAGGGCCTATCCTGCTCTCTTTCCTTGTGCATCCCCAAGCCAAACCACCTCAAAATTAACTTCAGAGTCATTTATTACTGTTCTTTTCAACCACCCCCCCCCCCCCCCC
>VZUA01014998.1:29672-47268 GCA_013401035.1 Horornis vulcanius
ACAATGGAATCATTCCAGGAAGCACTTGAAGAGTCACAGAAATAGTCCCCATCGGTTAAATGAAATAACATGTCTGCTTTCAAATGAAGACCTCTGAATAAGGTGTTTTGTTACTTTTAACACACAGCTGCAACCATTTCATAAGTTTATTCCACCTCCTGATTAGAAATATTGGTAGTGGCAACAAACCTGACAAGTCCAAAATTTAAAAGGGTTTGGAGCATAGCACCTCCTAGTATTCACTCTCCTGTCCTTTCTTCGGCACAGTGGTAACTGGACTCCTTGGTTACAATGCACGGGATACACCGGCCTTGCTCTCTCTCACCACCCTGGCAACAGACATGACACTGTGCTACGTGCTCCATCTCTTCTGCTGTGTGGTTTGTAGTCTTTATTGGTCAAAATTCTGCAATACAAGTGAAACACAACTTGTTTTCCTTTCACTTTTTATTAAAACTAACTTTTGAACAAGACGTGTGGTCTCATAGGCTATTTATCTCTGGTGTTCACCAGCTTCAGTCCTCTTCATCCCATTCACTATGCTCTTTTAATACAACAGAAAGGTTTCCTTCTTATGATTTTCACCAGTGTCAGTCCCCTGTACTTATTTTCCTCACTCAGCTGTCTTTAATTCCAGATTTTTAAGACCTCACCTTCATCTGCTGCTTCAGCACTTGCAAGTGCTGTATCTCACTACATACAAGTCTTGTATTTCACTAAATCTTGGTCTGCAAGCCATTGTTGTCCAAAACCTGGAAAAACTACAAATTTCTCCTTGTTCCTTTCACCTCTGCTCTCATTGTTACTGCTCCTTCCTGTCCTTACACACTCGCCTGACTCCAGCATGGTGGACAGGTATTCAGATCTCTTCCTGAAGCTCTATTAAAGAAATGAATCAGTACTTCCCAAAAAGTCTTTCCTAATGAGAGATGAATGAGAGAGATTTGGAGAGATTCCCTTTTCCCAATAACCCTCTTGCTGCATACTATGTTCTCTCTTGACACTTGCTTTCCTTCCTACTTACCTAGCCCACCTTCACAATAAAATGACAAAGCACACCAAAAACATAACTGAAAAAAACCCAACCAAACCCAAACCACCCCGACAATTATGCTTCTGTTCTGGATTAAACAGAGTGCTGAATCCCGAACATGATGTTCACACTCGCCCAGTACTTTTAATAAGCAGTAGGGCTTATTCAGTACATAGACAGAACCTATTATGTTCTCAGCTATGGATGTATGAAATGGATGGAGTCACTGCATGTTCAAGTTAACACACAGAGTTTTAAACAAATACTTTAATCTACCAAAAAAGGGAATAAACAGTAACCAAAGTTATTAATTTGAAGCTTCTACATACCTCATTAAAAATACAATTCTGCTGCTTTCAAGGTTATTTACTCCCTTTTATTTAGACAGCTTAATTACTTCTTAGAAGCCTTTTAATGAATAAATAAAAAGTAAAAGCATATATGCATAAAGGCTAAGTTTAACTTAACAGCTAAACAGATGTTAAACAGTTAAGCAGATGGCAAATCACACAGTTACCCATCAATCTGCAATATGGTTAAAAGGATTAATCTACAAATCTTGCTGTACAGCCAGCATCAATATAGAAACTATTTCCCCCTCCCCTACATCCTCCCATTCTCATATGTATAAAAAAAAAATCTGTTCCTTAAGCAATAGTATCCCAGTGGGAAATTCTTGGACATTAACCTACCCACTTGCTTTTGGGTTCAAATCAGTTCATTTTAAGTACTGCTGCATTTAAAGTACAAACGCTCTGAAGTTCCTGCATTTGCCAAGATATTTCACTCACAGAAATTCTGTTACGTATGAAATTCCATATTTCTTTTTTAATTTCAATCCACTACTCTTCCAAAGATGTAAATATAACTCCTTCAAGTGTAGCTTTAGTTTTTCTTACTTCCTCTCTTTATCAACAGTCTCACCATGACTAAACTAAATGGCACAACTATCCAAAAACACACTAAAACAATTTTTCTTTGTGGCATTGAATGCATACAGATCTAACTCTGAAGACAGAAGACTGCAGCACCTGTATGCTGTCCAATCTGAGAGCATAAGAGAGATTCAATCCCTGGACGGGGGAGAAAAAGACAGTGACAAGCATTTTATTTTTCTTTTTGTATAGCTGACTTCTAGCCAAATCCCTATAACTGTCTCTAACCCCTTTCCTTAGAGGAAGAATATGAACCTAGAAATTCAATAATTCAATCTACACAGCTTTATGTTAAAATATGCTGAACTGAAGATTGCTGCTTGTTATTACTTTGGTAGTGGTTTTGTTCAATGTGGAAATACATTCTATTAGAACTTTGTGCTACAGCAATAATCACAGCATACTTGTGAAAGTAATGGATGAAAATCATCGGTGCCAAAACCAGCCCACTTCATTAAAAACACAGTGTTCTCTTCCTTTGGTAGGATTTGGAAGTGCTGTCGAGAGACAGCATATTTGGAGCATGACTGCTGAATAATTACGTGGGCCCAGGTTAAGCACGCATTTTATTTGCATAAGTGCTCCTTGTGGAACAAGGAGGTTCCCAGTTAGACTTCTAGATGGAATTTGAGAAGACAGGAAAACATCAAGTTTTTTGAGGTCTGATTATCTAACTTTTTTCAGAACTTAAACGAGAAATAAGAACAAATCACTAAAAATTAAAAAGCTTGTATCAAGTTAGTATAAGAAATAGATGTATCATCATCTTATTCATCTATTGGACATCTTTCATTGCATGAAATAAAATAGCAACACTACCACTATCCTTTAGGATTCCATCCATTTGTATTCCAGATTCTCAGTAGCACACATTTTCTCTCAAAATACATCAAATATTCCTTGCATGTTTTTAACATGTTTTCTGCCTATAAGAACTTACTTTGACTCATCATAAAAAAAGCTAGCAGTATCCGTTTAGTTAAGAAAAGAGTATCGAATGTTTAGTTTTTCAGTGTTAGTTATGCAGAGAATACCATTAACCTTTCTTTATATTTAAAGGTAGCTGAGTTGATCTTTTAAAGCAGAAAAATGGATTAAGTGATTTCTAGAGATGGTTTATGTAAAGTATAAAGCTATGAAGACATATATATAGAGAGAGAGAGAGAGNAGCTTTGACATAACACTATCTCCATTTCTGACTTTAGCAGTCAGTGTTCTGAAGCAGTCAGAAGTCCATGCCTACTTCAGTGATCTTTATGAAAGCTAGGAAACTATTCTATTACATTGAAGAAAAGGCTGGAGACTGTTGTAACCAATGCAGAAGCTATTATTAATGCAAGGAGTATGCTCAAAGAATATTAGCAGCAATAATTAATGCAACTGATAAAAAAGGAAAAAAAAAGTTGCAAGTCCATATCAGCATTACTAAAAATGAGTGGTTTTCTAAAATTCAGCTTGTCAAAATAGAGATATTTTTTCTGTTTGGTTTTGACGAAGGAGATTTGTCATCCAAATAGTTGTGTATTTAGAATTGCTAACATTACTGATAAGTTTCACTTTCTACAGTAATTCAGTCAGTCTCCGAGAAATTCTAATGCATCAATTCCAACCCTCCCTACTCAGATGAAGAGTCAGGCATCAAAATAAAAACACATTCACATGGAATTCAGCTTAACAGTCAGTGCAGGCTGAAGTTCAAAGCTTTTCTTCCTGTTACAAGGTCTGAGAGAAAAGAACTGCCCAAATTACAAGAAAGCACTTTAGAAATTATGGTCTTAATCAAGATGCACTTCTGCAAAATTTGCAGTGTAGAATTGTAACTGACCTACATAACCTAGCTTGGCCATCCTCCACCTTTGTGCTTCATAAACTATGCCTAAGCAGTACTGCACTGCTCAAGTAAATGCACTGACTTGGAGGTGTTTGGAGGACAGATAAAGTGTGTTTTAATACAGCTCCAAAATAAAGCTATGATTTTTGAATGAATAAATTACTTTGTAAATGGGGCTTGAGTGAATGTATTTTTCCAGAAAGNTAGAGAGCAGTATCCAAATCCATCCCATCTAAGAGCTAGGTATAAGCAAGGAGTTGTGAGCTTCTTTCCCAACTCCTATTACCAGCAGTGAGTCCCTAGAATCAGTTCTTCATTTTGCTTCTACTCAGGAGCCCCCTCAATGCAAACTGAAGATGAGCAAGGCCCCGGGAAAAAAGCAGAACCAGTCACCCAGTGGCATTTCAGTACTTCCAGTGAACTTTCTCTGCACATCAGGTTCCCTCTCCATCCTTCTAGAGGTATTTTACTGCATTCTCTTTGCTATTATACCTTCCTCAAACATTAACTGGAAATTCACTTCCTGAAAGTGTTAACTGTTCACTTTAAAGATTTCAGAGGCTTAGAGATGAGTACTGTAGACATGCTGGAAGGGTATAAAGAGCATTTAGTTCATTTTAACTCTGCATCAAAGCTGTAAAGTTTGGCAAAAAAGTTTGGAAAACTGTGGTGAGATGTTCCTGCAGTATATGGCATTATAATTAAAAGAAAATAAAAAATAGTTGTCCACAATTGACAATCTGCTTTATGGAAGATATATTAGTTAATACATAGTTTTGCACATGGAAATAAGACACAAACAATCCTGAAATATTTCACTTCCCAAACCACAGCCTACTTTGATCTTTGATTTTCTAGACACAGGCTTTTCAAGTTAAGATTTCAAATACTAAACTGCATAAATTCCTGATTTTTTTTTGTATTGTTGCCTCCTTGACAAAGGAAACAGAAATGACACAAGCCCTACAAGTGCAAACAAAGATGTAATTACTTTTTGCTGAATTTTTTGTTATGAATCCAGTTCACAAAGCTCAAGAATACAAATTCCATTCACATTTCCTTCCTTCTTCTGCCATTAAGCAACATTTATCTGCTTAAGTTTCGTCTACTCAAAACATTACCTGGAGAAAGGTTTCCTTTAGCAGGGACTGCTATTGCTTCTTTCACAGAAGCCCAACTCTCTAAAAAAACCACTGTGTCAGAGGACCATGTGCCTCATGGCTGCTTTCTGCACAGACCCCTGTGCCAGAAAAGGGAGTGCTTACAGTGCTTTCCCCACTGTAAGCAGTCTGCCTTTCCTACTGCCAGCCACCAGCTTTCCAGTCCAACACAAATTGTCTCAGGGAGGCCAGCACAATGTGCTCTCCTCTGGTGACAAGCTTCATTTTGTTCTTTTTCATGTTAAAATGTCAAAGAAAAATTGCTTTTATTGGGGCTTTCTCTTAGTTCTTTACACAGGGAAATGAGATTGAGGAGCTACCAGAAAGAGACCAGTGTGGTAGAGCATTTGCCACAAATGGCAGTGCAAAACAGTGACAAAGAACAACAAATTTTAATAGTCTTTTTTATTCTAGGGAAAGAGATCTTTAAAGAAGGATTTATTGTACTGGGTAAGAAAACCTGTGCTGCCAGAGTGTGGTAAGTAGCATTTTCTTGTTTCAAATCCCATAAAATTCTCATGCCCAGCTAAAGAAGGCAGCAGTAGCTACTTGTCAGGAAGTCAGCAGTCAAATGTAGCTCCATGAAGCCAGGAGACAGCCCAGTGTTTTGCAGGATGGCTCCCTTCCTATTAATGGTGCCTCAGTAACCTCAACTCAAGGGCACTTTGTCCTTCTTTTCAGTTGTTCAGCATGCAAAACTCAAACCAGAATCCTGCTATTCTTCTGCACTGCCATGTTTCTGAAACCATTCTGCTCAGTCAATTCCACCAAATTCCAAGATGCTGGGTGCTAGAAATGGTTGCTTCTTCCCTGCAGTGATCAGGAGCTCCTGAAGCAGCATCCCACGGCAGAGCTGGGAGTCCTGAGGCCCTCACTGGTGGAAGGGAGATGATGCACAGATGGGGTCATTATCACCTCTGGATCACTCCCTTCTGCTAGGACAACTGCTAAGAGCACCCAGCATGCACCAAGGAATGCAACAAAGAATTTGGCTGGCAAGAGCCAATGGTGCAGCAGGCAGCCCTCCACAGGCAGCTGTGTGCTGCCCCACTGCCCTCGATGCTAGGTGGCACTGCCACAACTTTATTGTTACGTAGTTTGGAGCCAAAAAAGCCAACCCCCATCTGCCAAAGAAATAAGACTAGGTTCCCAGGATATCTTGGTTTCTTAACTGCCCTTGACTGTCTTGGACTTGGAAGCAAAGTGCCTCATAACACGACAGGAAGGCAAGTGTGCTGGCATGAAATTCAGGATTCAGGATGGACTCTCTGTCACTGCAGGAAAGACTCTTTTGTTATAGCTAGCTGAGCTCGCTACATTTACTCTGACCAGCTGTGAGCAACCATGTGGCTACTCCTTGGTAGCCACCAAAAATCTGACAGTGATCTTGGTAGCCTGTCCAGAAAACCTATGGGCACCCAACTTTGCATCTGCTGAGCAACAATTCCATGTTAATGTCTTCCTTCCCCTCACAGGTCAGGTGTTTCTCTGGCAGCAAGAGCTTCTTTGGCCTCACAGCTTTCTCATGGTTGAACACCAACAATGTGCCGGAAGGAAAATGAGTTTTCAGAGGCAAAACAAAAAAAAGACTGCCAGAAAATACAGACTGCTCTCTTCCTGTTTCCTAGAGTGGCATCAGTGAAATTCTTTTAGCAATTAATGACTTTGCACAGGTGTTACTCCAAGTGTAACCACAAGACAGTCTAGCTGGCAGAAGTGATAGTGTGTTGGTGGTGACAGGCAGAGAGCTGAGCTCAGCTGCTGCAAGTACACTACTGCAGGGTTGGCAGTCAAAAATCAGCTTGTAGGCTTGACATGAAAATCTGTCAAATGGAATAGGGAATCTCCAACACCTTCCTTTCTGAAACTACAACCACACAAAAAGTCAGAAATGCTTTTGAATTAATTTTCATTGTCTTGGCAACACCAGCAGTGAGTCTCAGCACTTTTATAAACAGCTTTAAGGTTTAAATTCACTGCCATTCTCAATGCATTCACTATGTACAACTGAAGATACTTACTGCTCTTTTTGAAAGCTTTCTCAAAGTGTGGAAATTAAAAAAAAACAACAACAAAACAACCAAAAAAACCCCAACCAAATCAAACTTCAGCATCAGAGAACATTTATCTCAAACTGAATCAAAGAACATTCGAGTAAACAAGCTGAAATCTCAATACGTGTGTGACTCTAGCCTTCCCCTTGAGAGTGAACAAGGTAAGCACAGGCATTGCTGCGAAGAGCCAGACACAACCTTTGTCAGGGATGCAAATATAAATTGACTTCACAAGGAGTATCAACACCTCCAACAAAGGTTCCTCAAAAATCTAGGTCCCTTTGGAAGTTGCAATCCAGTAGCAGCTGCAAGGGACAAGCTACCGAGCAGCTGTAAGACACCCTGCACACAATCATGTCAGCATGGTGCTAAACAAAGACAGTTTATCAGAGAAGGGTACATAATAAGATTAAACTAGATGACAGAAGGGCTTGAAGCAGCACCCACATGAAAGATGGTGGCACACGGTGAGTGGGCTGCAGAAGCAAACCACTAGCACTACCTAAACACAGTGTTCTCAAACTGCAAGTACAGGGTCACTGGAATTACAGTGAGCACAAAGAACACTGCCCTCTTCTGCAGATGCTACAGGAAAGGGATAATCACATGGAAACCAGGCAGTCACCATGAAACAGTCACTTTTTCTGGCCTCACATGATTTTGTGTGCTATAATGCTGAGAATCTCTTCCCTATCTGCCACATGACCAGCAGAAGGAATCAACTTCAGTCAATACCACCAAGGTAATACAAGAAAGGTACTACCAGAAATCCAAAAAATGAAAGCAGGGATGATCATAGCTCTTTTGAATTTTAAGCTCTGCTCCAAAGTTAAAGCCTATGTAGGCCATACATTAAACAAATATCTAAAGTAAATCAGGTGAGCGCATAGAATTAGAGTAGAAAGTAGTACTATCAAGACCAATATGAGATTTCTCTATGCAATTTATTATTGCTTTTTTTTTTCAACTCATAGTCCTCCCAAAACAGTATTTTTTCACAATTCAGTTTAACTAATTTTCATATTAACATCATACAGTGTATAAACATTTGTTGGGCTGGACTGCTAGCACAGTGAAAATTCTGCAGCACAAGGCATTGTGGAAAGGGCCTCTCACATGTTCCTTCTCTGTCTAGAAGTGAAGCTGGTACAAAAATATTTGTGCATACCCTACTTAGCCCCTGCATGCCCAGCTGCTTCTTCCTGTTGTCATATCTCTTCTTAAACTGATCTCACAAAACCAAGACTTACTTCTAACCATTAATGCTCAATGATCCAGCTTAAAATATAATTTAAAAAACCCTAAACCCTGTTCACACAAGGCATGGCAGAAAGTGCTACCACGTGTGCTAGGATGAAACAGCAAAGAGCTAAAGATCTTCATGCCAGTGTTGCTTCGTATTCTTCCTAAAACTGCAGAATCACAGAATGGCCTTGATTGGAAGGGACTCTAAAGATCATTTCGCTTCAATCCCCTCCCTGCCATGGGCAGGCACAACTACCACTAGACCAGGTTGCTCAGAGCCTCACCCAATCTGGCCTTGAACACTTCCAGGGATAGGGCATCCACAATGTCTCTGGGCAACCTACTGCAGGGCCTCACCACCCCCACAGCAGAGTTTTTGTCTAGTATCTAATCTAAACCTACTCTCTTTCAGTTTAAAGCCATTCTCCCTTGTCCTGTCACTACATGCTCTTGTAAAAACTCTGTCTTTCCTGTAGGCTCCCTTCAGAGAGACTATGTTATTCCAAAGTCTTCTCTTCTCCAGGCTGAATAAATCCAGTTCTCTCAGCTTTTCCTCCCTCCTCTGGACTCACTCCATCAGGTCCACGTCCTTCCTGTGCTGTGACCCCAGAGCTGGATGCAGGGTTCCAGGTGGGGTCTCAGCAGAGCAGAGCAGAGCAGAGGGGCAGAATCCCCTCCCTCCCCTGCTGCCCTCGCTGCTCTGGATGCAGCCCAGGACACGTTTGGCTTTCTGGGCTGGGAGTGCCCATGGCTGGGTCATGTCCAGCCTCTCACCCACCAGCACCCCCAGATCCTTCTCCCCATCTGTTCATCCCCAGCCTGTGCTGGTACTGTGGGTTGCCACGACCCAGCTGCAGCAGCTTGTTACATGAGATTCCCATGGGCCCAGTTCTCAAGCTTGTCCGGGTCCCTCTGGATGGCATCGTGTCCTCCAGGTGAGTCAAGAGCACCACTCAGCTTGGCAGATCTGCAAATTTCCTGAGGGTGCTCTTGATCCCTTTATGTCACTAATAAAGATGTTAAATAACACTGGTCCCAGCACGGACCCCAGGGACACCACTTGTCACTGATGTCCATTGGGACTCTGAGCCATTGACCACAACTGTCTGGATGAGCACCTCCAACCAGTTTTTTATCAATTTCTTTCCAATTTAGAGAGAAGAAGGATGTTGTGGGGGACTGTGTCAAAGGCTTTACGGTAGTCCAGATAAATTATATCCACAGCCTTTCTCTTGTCCACTGATGTAGTTTCTTCCAACCACAGAAAATTAATNGGTAGTCCAGATAAATTATATCCACAGCCTTTCTCTTGTCCACTGATGTAGTTTCTTCCAACCACAGAAAATTAATTACTCTCAGGTTAAGAAACAAAAATGAAATTAGTAATAGCTAGTTCACTACATTTGGGAGAATACTATGTAAACATCAACTTTGATTTTTTACATAGGACAGTTACAAAGATGGATCATGTGAAATCAGATATAAACTCATAGTTTTAATTTAAGACTGACAGAATATGCAAAATAGGTCAGAAAATTTTCCCTGCAGGTGATTTTCTCCCTGACTATGAAGCCAAGAGGACAGAACTGAAAACATTACACTTTGTTACACTAAATTTACAGCAGTAGCTCCAAACCATCTACATTAAAAAGTACAAAGTCAACCCCAAATATTTTCATCAGCTTTCACTGCTGACATGTTATACCCAAATTCCATAGAAAGCAAGTTTAGAGGCCACCTTGCAATGGT
The DNA here is from genome assembly GCA_013401035.1 of Horornis vulcanius. Taxonomy (NCBI): domain Eukaryota; kingdom Metazoa; phylum Chordata; class Aves; order Passeriformes; family Scotocercidae; genus Horornis; species Horornis vulcanius. Next base: position 39,680 of record VZUA01014998.1, read on the forward strand.
TGTGAGGGCCTTTTCAAGTGAGCAGAATAGTCAGATCACACCATGGTCCCTGTAACTTGAAATCCAACAGAAATGTGTAATACAGTAAAGATACTCCTTTACTATGTCCAGTCTTCTCATCCCAGAAGAGTATTGATGTGAAGCTTAAATGCTTGAGAACTTCAGCAGGAAGGCTTGTACAGACAACAGTGATGTTCTATGCAGGACCAACTTTGGTGCCTCCAAAGCGAAAAAGTGATTAATTCAACAGTTGCTTCATTATGATCAGATCAAAAGGCCACTTTATAGCTCCATCTCTGAAATAGTTCCTCAGTCAGATTCAGAGTAACCTCCTCTAGCCAAAACCACAATGGAACACACACCCCAAACACCCAAAGCTGCACGGCTTAAAAGCCATGCAGCTACTCCAAATGGTAAAGAAGTGACTGTAAATTGACTTTTAGAGACCTCTCAAAAGTATGTAAAAATATAAAATTGAGATGAATCTGAAAAATGTTAAGATATATACACTAACTCTTTCCTCAACTTCTTGCTACCCTGTACAAAAAGTTACTGTCCAATTCTCAGAATGAAAATTCTAAATGTCTACAGAGAAATGAAACTTTCCATCAGTTACTTATGAATAACCAAGATATATATTGATAATTAGCAATTTAAAAATTAATACATGTAAGATTTCGCTATGTTTTCTGATGATAATGATCCCAGCTTCACTATTGTCTTGTGACTGATTTTTAAGCTGAGGTGTTGGGGGGGGGCTTGGATTTTTCATTTTTTAATATTCCAATAACTTTTGGTTAAAACAGCTATATCAACTTTAAGAAAAAAACAACCACAAAACTCAACTGACAGGAATTCACTGTGAACCAAGGTGAGCTTGCACAAGTCAAAAACTAAATAAGTAAACAAGTAAATAAAAAGCACAGTAGAGGCAAAGGATATGCTTTCAGACTAAACCTGAAGATGTTTTCAACCTTTCAACATCCTGGAAAAATCTCAGCTCCTGTCTGTTTATTGAGTGATTAAGGACAGCATGGTGCATTTTGACACCTGGAGATAAAGTCAAGGAAAATATCCAACAGGCAGCAGGAAGTGAATATCATGTTGATATTGAATAGCTGCCAAAGTGCAGAGGGCAAAAAGCAAATGTAAGCAAAGATAACATCCAAGACAGACCAGAAGGCAGTGATGTGTTGCTTCTGATGGTATACAGAAACAACTGAACCTTAATATAAGAGGAAGAAAGAGAAGGAAGAACAATGCATAGAACATAATTGATTTCTAAGAGGCTACACACAAAACAAGCTGTCAAATGTGCTTAACAACCTAGTCTGAGCTTTACAAAGATTAACCAGTTTCTTCCCTGTGCAATCTTGAAATACCAGGAATCTACTGAAAAGATAAGGTGAAGACTACCACTTCTGGCTGCACACCTGAAACATGCAATTTTTGGCTTTTGTTACAGCAGTCCCCCTGTTCCACTCTACACAGGATAAGCCGTTATAAATACCTACAGTAAAACTAGAGTAAACCTGCTCTGATGCCAGCATAAGGCTACATTGTGTATCTGAGAAATGTGCTACAACTACGTCAATGCAGGCACCTGCAACCCAAACACTCTAGTGCACATTATATGACTACCAAAATGGTGATAGTAGTAACCATATCCATAAAGCTCATCCCTTTCCCTAGAGAGTGGATTCAATTCTCAGTTCAATAGATACCACATTATGTTACCTTGTTTTTTCTAGTGTTTCATGTCTGTTTCAAAAGATCCTTCTTTTTCTTTATGCCAGCTACTTGTCATTCTTGAGAATGTATGAAAAACCATCAGCCATAAACAGTATTAAAGATAACATTACTGAGCAGATAGAAGAAAGTTGTATTTAAATGAAACATGTTAAAAGCAGTTTAAAAATTCATAGTCCTTCCAAATGAACAGAGAATTGAGTGAAGGAACAGAACTTCATTATTAAGGAATTTTGCGCAGCTGACTAAACACTAGACCTCCCAAAACATGCCAGTAACTGTACAACCTACATGTGTGGTAAAAATCAAAGAAAAACCAACACAACTACCATACATTCTGCATGTCTCTACAAATAGCCACACAGTCCTCTTCCCCTCCACTTCTATTTTTAAGAAAAAAAGGGAGTCACCTCCCTTACAAATATATTCCCACTTGCCTTTACTTCCCATGTCTTCTAAAAGACCTGCTACAAGAGTACTTAACATTGTATGCTAAAGGGCCATGGGCTGTAACCTTTATGGCATAAATTACAGACCAACAGAATTGTATAAAATGATTAATATTAATTCGAAAAGACATCCTTGACAACACACAGCATGAAGTACACACTGACACTTGACGTGCATCACCCTAACGTCCCTAACTTTTAAAAAAAGACAGAAAAACTGTCTAATACTGGAACATAAAGTAGAGCACTCCCACCTCAGCTTTCTTTTTAAAAAAAGAAATTACTAATAAGACAGGAAAACCATCTAATACTGGGACACAAACAAACAAATTTATAGTTTGCTTACTAGTTTCCAAATGAGAGCGACAGTCAGTAAAGCTCTCCCACCTCAGCTTTCTTTTCCATGCAAAAAGCAGTCATGATGATGGCATGAAGGTTACTACTAAGTGCTACAAGTCAAATACAATTCAATACAATTCAAAGCTCCTGCCTTGAATTCCGTGTGATTCACACAATGAAATCCACAGAGACACAATCAATCCTTCAAGAAAAGATAAAAATTTATATCTCGCAATTATTTTATTTAGCAAATGAATCCAATAGCAGCTAGGAAACAATGATGTCCTTCCTTGCACTGTACTTTGCAGATCATCAACTTCAATAATGCTAAAACATTTCCTACTTGACAGTGAAGGTCTTATTTTAGCAAGTGAATTTTCCTGTCACTAGGCTAAGCTTGAAAAAGCTTGAAAAACTCCAGTGCCCCCACTTAATTTGTGGCTACTTTCAGTACAGATAGACAAACGCAAGGAACTTGGAAGTAATTTCCATCTGCCTTACAAAGGAGGCAGAGAAAACATTCCTTCACTTGACTCTCTCATTTATGTTACCGTTACAGCTTAAACCAGAAGTGCATTAAGAGACTCTCCACAGGATAGGACTGTCACAGTGCAGCCCCACATTCATCAATGCAGGGAACATGGACAGGTAACACAGGTTTCAACAGATGAGAGCTTCACTTTGCAGCAGCATACAGCTTTAAGTTTTTTTTAGAGATGGCCCTGATGAGCTAGACAGAAAGTACTACAAGTATTGAAAAGGCACTAGAAGGTTTGCAGCAATGTGCAGCTAAGGAAGGCACGGCTGACATGAAGAAATCATGCTCCCTTCTCTTCCTCCAACATTTGCTTGCTGCTGTGCTTTGAACCTTTTCAGAACATGGGGGTTAATAGCTGTCATTGCATTTCTTGTTCTACTTCTGGTCTCTTACTAGTTACCTGCTTCCAAACCATGAGAGCATTTCATATTAATATTATACTGCACGTAAGCCTTATAAAAAACAACGTGCAGAAACACAGGCACAGATTCAAGAGTTTGTCTCTCTGAAGTGCTGCGCAGCATGAAGGATAGAGTTTTTCCAGAAGAAAAGGTGCATGGCAATGGTATTTCAGACTATGAAAGAAAAGAAAGATCTTGCAGCTGCTAAATCCTCCACAGACAGCATCAGCAACACAGCCCTCCCTGCAATCAATGTGCTCTTCTTCTTTCAAAGGACCACATGACTTTAAAGAAGTTATTACCACAGGGTTATCAGACAATATATGGGTTTCTCCATGATCATACTCTGCTAGGCAATTAGGTCAAACTGTGCTCTTGAAAATTAGTTTAGTGCAATTGAAGGTCAAGGAATGAAAGCATGTGGGGGAGATGAAGCAGAAAAGAAGTAGAAGGATTTAACTCTCAAGCACACACAAAGCCCTTGCCAGAAAAAGGAGTTGCAGTGTTGCTAGAACTTTGTAGAGTATGAAAGAAACATTCTTGGCACTGAAAAACTGGCATCTGTGTACAAATACAAAAAGTACTCCAAGTTACAAGCTGTACAAAGAAACAAAAAGGAACTTCTTCACATCAATGTGCTCACCAGTACTGTCTTGTTCATTCTAAATTAGAGTTTTGTCAATGGACTGATGTGGCTTAGTTGTCAGGCGAACAAGTAGATTTTTGTTACTTTTAACCAGAACAAAGAGATATTACATGCTTTTACAGAGTTCTGTAATTCCTTTAAAAAAACCCCAAAATGAAAAACAAACAAACAGACAAACAAAAAAAAAAAAACAAAAAAAACCCCCAAAAACCAAAAAAAACCCAACAACAACAAAAAATCCAAACCAACAAAAACACCACCACAAAAAACCCCACCAAAAAACCCAGACTATTTTGCATAAGCAGGAATTCTGATGTCAGATTCTTTTTCTTATATTCACATTTGGGTTTTGGAATGCAAATTTGAATGAGTAAAGTACTCTGGATCTATGCTGGCAGCAGATGTTCAGAAGAAAAGGCACACTGAAAAAGCTGGAAGCATTACTGAAGGTTTGATGATTCTGTTCTCCTGGAAACCCATGGATTACTGCAGATACAAAACAGAGACACACTAACAGCTTTACACATGGCTGTAAGAAATTGACTGAATTATTCTTCTGAAAGTAGTCAAAGACTAAATTCTCTTTCCTGCTTTTCCTAGAGCTTTGAACTGTTGAATAGGTGGGTGAGAGACAAACACTAGACAAGCAGAGACAAAGCCTGCCCTCCTTCCTGTATGTATATAAACAATTCAGCTCTGTCTCCAGTTTCATATTATCTATCCAGCACTCACTTTTACAGTCTGGGTAACTCCAAACATGCATACTTGTCACTGTGCCAGTAGACAAGACAAGAAATGCAAGTTATCAATGTTGTTGAAACTTTATACAATAGACTGATTAATGGTCAGACACTATTTTTATGCTGTCAGTGAAGGGGGGGAAGCAGCTATTGGCTACTCCTTTGCAAGCAAAAGCATAATATCTAAAGGCTGTAAATTCCACACTTCAGGTGCAGTAAAACGTTTCACTGCTCAGGAGATAAAAATTTTTTCTTGGTTCCTTACTGAGAATTCATTTAACCATAGGATTACTTTCCACTTTAAAGTTTCATCTAATATAGTTCAATGTGACATAAATGCAGAGGCATTATACAGACAATTAGAAAAGATGAGAGTTAGTTTAGTTTATACTGTCTTCTCTGTGGTATGTTCAATTTTTTTCAAATTTTTCTTTTTATTTTGAGACTAAGCAGTACTGCAAAGCTCAAGAGCTCTTAGCTTTCTAGTATACAGACACCCACACTGTCTCTCCCACTTTCACAAAAAGAAATGTAGTGTTAAATTGAGTGAATCTTGGTATTCTGTGGTTCTCTCTCAAGGGATACTTCTGAATCACTAATCTTTGACAAGTGCATTGCTAAAAGGCAAAATGTACTGACCTGTTCTAGAGGAATTTGGAGCTGCTCTTTTGCAGTTACAGTGAGAACAATAATAATTCACTGAATGAGGTGATGTGACAAATATAAAATGAACACAGCCAGTATGAGAGTGAACTCAGTCTAAACACATATATGATTCTGGGTAAAACTTGGGGATGGTAAAAACAACACAAAGTGAAAGTGTGAGATGTTCCTATGCCTCAAATGCCTTAACAAAATACTTAAGTAATTCTCAGACTACAGAATGTGAAGAGCTAGACAATACTAGAGAAAATACTTCTGACCAAAGTCTACTCATAGACAAAGGAGTTTAAAATACCGATGTGAAGTCCACATCAAAATGTTGTGGTATGTAATGCATAAGCTGGAGGAATGTGTATTGCTGTAAATCTCTCAAGGCAGCTGCATGTCAGCCATTTCCTACTAATGATGCCTGAGCTGGAGCTTGCAGAAACCCTTTTGGTCTGCATGCATGTACATCTGCTAAAGCCTTTGCAGAAATCATCTTATACTATGACAAAACAAGTACTCACACTTGTAAGCAGTTGACGTAATAACTACATCTATAACATACAGGAAAATGCCAGAAAAAAAGAAAAAAGGGAGATAATGCAAAAAAAGCCATAGATTTTCAAGCAACTGCCATTCATGGTATTAAAAAGTACATGTACACATACAGCTACTTTAAGAATCAGTGCCTAAGAATTGCCATATAAATACAGAACTTAATATACCTTGAAAATACTTAAGGAGAGTCTTGATGCTTCTACTGTTATTTAATACTTCATTTTCCCCTTCTTTTGGACTTTCCATGAAATTTATAAATCAACTTAGCAATTAACATTAAATCACAAGTTAACCTAGATAAATGTTGAAAGACATGCATGACATAAGTCTGACTTGGAACTGATCATAAAAGCTCAGTTATCACTAGCTCAGAAATCTTTAAACCAGGACACTGGTGTGAATATTAAAACACATAGGCAGAACAAGCATTTGATTTTAGTGATGCTGAAGACTGCTGTTGCTGCTATTTCAAAACCAGCATTTTGAGCTATGCGCTTCTCTTTTTAGCAATGGGTTCTGAAGCATACCTGAGTGGGTGTTTGTCCCTCAGCTTGGGGAAGAAAAGTCTAGTGATCAGACCTCACTTGTGTGATCCACTCTTTTGCCACAATGAACAGCCTTTCTTCCTTTCACCTTTTCAGGAATTCCCCGTTTAGTAGCGTATGACCCATCATCTTAATGAGCAAAAACACTGTGCCTATAAGAAGGATTCTTATGGAGATGCTGACTCTGGAAGGTATCTATGTTGAATGGCCACAAATAAAAACATTTAAGAAATTCATCACATTTACAGCACAGCTGTACCTGTTAAATACATTAAACAATGCAAATATAAGAAAATGGTCTCTTAGTATACTTGAAAAAAAAAAAATTATTACAGTCATAGAGTATGGATCATTCAAACACTTCCTAGAAAAAGAATGAAATCTAATTACTAAGAGCAGAAGTGAGGATGGACTGCAAAGCCCCAAGCAGGTTATAACTCAGTTTTCTCTAGAAATTATACAAATTAAAGCTGTGGAAAGGATTTAAAGTTTGGTTACTTGCTACTTTTACCAGGAATGAAGAATCACTAAAATCCACAGGTGTATTACTAACCTTTTAGTATTAGAGCATAAGGAGAAACAACCTTATCCTCCACAGAAGATGGTGGAGTAATTTTTTGTGTAGAAAAATTCTGGATTTTCTCCTCCAATTACTAACTTCATGTCAGCTAAACATGTAAGAAATTCACTGAGCTATAAACACATCACTTAAGCCAGTGAATGAAAATACTGCTTTTCCATGACTTAAAGGCAGCTTCTCAAGATCATATGGCATTACAAATAAAGCAGTTTGTCTCAAAACACAATGCTCTCATGCTAAGTGCCTTAGTAACATCCATATACATTATGCTTTTATGATCCACTATTTACAGCCAAGTAATGGTCTGCTTCCCCAGATCTTCAGGTTTTATTCACAGCTATTCACTTCTGCAGACAAGCTTGGGCACTTCAGAATTTAGAACATTAAAAAAAAAAA
>VZUA01015001.1:5152-19793 GCA_013401035.1 Horornis vulcanius
AGCACCTTGAATCCACAGAAAGTTGAAACAAAGTTGGCTGATGTGGAAGAATTTAAGACTTTTTCAAGAAACAGAAAAAGGATGCTGGAAAAGAAATTCCATAGAGAATGAATCTTGCAAAATTCTCATGCTTTTCTAGGAAGGGTGGCTTCAAATGCATCAGCAAGAAAGGTGAGCTTGTCCAAAGGCAAAGTCTTGAAAGCACTATCACTTGCTCATTAAATTATTATCTTCAAGTTACTGTTGAATTGATGTCAGCCTGTGGTTCTCAAAACACTTACTCAAGGCAACAAGGCAGCCTGCACACAAAGCTCAGACCTGAGCTGTGCCACCCCCCTTAAATGCTTCCACATTAGCAGATCACTAATTGGGATGAGTGAACATCCAGCTTGTGTACAGCACCTCCTTCCTTCTCCTTGTAAGTATATGCTGTTAGAAAAATAATAGGAAGAAACACATAATATTACCCAATTTCTTACGTACACTGCAAGAGATGCTAAACTCAGACAAGAGCTCATTATCCCTCTCATACTAATTTTAGTAACACATGTTACTCACTAAAAATCTGTGGATGAGTTAGTGCTTTTGTTTTGTCCTCTAGTCTCTAGAATGATGTTACAGCACTGCAATATAGCAGAGCTGCTGTTTGAAAAATGTCATTTCAGGAGTGGTTCATCTGTAATAGATTATAAATTCCAACTATGCACCAGGTTTTTCACAGGACAATTTTTTTTTTTTTATCTTAAGTTCTCCTTAAGCAGTAGCAGATCCAACACAAGCAGGATTTCTCAATACACCTTCTTTAAAAGCGAAAAGAGATGCAAATACTCATCAGCCTCCTTGATATGCAACCATGCAGAGGGGAAAGAACACACCAGCAATGTTGCTGAATCCTCTTCCTAAATTCCCTTCCTTCTCTCTGCTTTCACAATATTTCTCATCAGCTATATGGCAGGTTAATCACATTACCCCATTTTATTCCTCTCCTTACCAGTGAGGGAGAACAATAGTGGCAGAGTTATGATGTGTCAAATCTTGGCACATACTATTTTATTTTCCAGAACTGCTTGAAATTGTAAAACACCCCTATTGTTCCTATTGTTTTATCTTAGTTAGGATTTGCATCTTTCCTTCTGCATGACAAGCAGACACTGCAATTTCTACAAGTCCAATTGGATGAGCACATTTAAAACTGTTTCTGTTCCCACACGGAATTTCTGCAGGCAGGAAGATGCCATGATCAGCTAACAAAGTGGGTATTCTAAGTTTCTGGCATCACAGAAATAAAGGGAGGAGGAAAGACTTCCAAGCTTTGACTAAGTCACTGCATGTGAAAAAACTGACTTGTTATTGTTAGAACATAAACCCCTTCCTCTTTTCAAAAATGCACTTACAAAATGTGAGAAGCCAAGTGGATAAAACTGCACTTGAGGCCCATTGAAGGTTCAGGACAATCACTGCAGGATCATTACTGGCTAGTCTCTGCCTCTAACCACCCTTGGAATTTTGCCTAACATAAGGGACCTCCTGATAAATAGGAGGCAGCAAAATATGGGTACAATGAGGAGAGAGCATAAAGCCACACAACTGAGAACAGAAGATATTTTTCCCCAGGAATATGAAGCTTCAGTGCTTTCCACATAATTTCAAGCAGCTAACAACACATTTTCAAAAGAAAATACAAATTGGTCAAGGCAATTTCAACTAAAGTAGGAGAACTAAAAGGACACCTGAAGTAGCAACTTCTAATTATCTTCCTGGAAATCTTCTTGTAAACCAAAGAATAACTGTTCCTGGCATTCACACTAAATAAATACATAAATAAAATTAAGTCTGAAAGCAAACAAGCAAACAAAAGACTCCAACAAAACGCTTCACACAAGTGAGCCTAAGCACCACATTTCAGAAGTCCTTTAAGCAACCCTTTGCTATCTGTAAACAGACCAAGAAAAGAAATGGCTACTTAAATATTCTATGTGCTATCTTACTAAAAGGTTATATGGCCCATTCAAAGGTTTAACATGCACTTCCACAACTTTTTGTTTTTCCTGCTGATGGTATAATTACACAAGCACACAGAGAGCAAACTACAGACTGCCAGCTTGCAGAACATTTTAAACTGCATTTTGGAGAAGAGATTTTAAGTGTTCATAGAATCACAGAATATCCTCTATGGATAGGTGAAAGGGACCCGAGGAATATCAAAATACAGTTCCTGTTAAAACAAACACCTTGCATTAATTGCAATTAACATAACTGGAGAGAAAGATGGTATACATCTAACAGTGTCTTCAAAGAGACAAAAATCTTTACCCAGATTGTCACATTCTCTTCCTGGATATTCAAGATAGCGCAACTTCTGCTTCTCCATGCCAATGTTCAGAAATATATTTTGAAAATCTTTGAAAGGTATTTAAAAAATAATGCAATTATCAGGCATAGTCAAGATGAGTTCACAAAGGGCCAATCTCTTTCAACTGAAATTATCTATTACATTAAAATATTCTTAATGTACTTAGCCTTTTATGACCTTCAAAAGAGGCTCAATCCAAGTACAACCCAGCACAAAAGTATTATTAACATTTTATCATAACATCTCAATAACAGAAAAACCCAGACTACAGAAAATTACATCAAAGTTGGGTTGTATTTGTAGAACAGCCACCCGTCACACAGAGAGGTTTCTCATTCACACCCTGGTGATGGCTTCAGGTCTCATGGTGACCAAGTGAAGGCAGGCACATATATAAACTGGGCAAGAGATGCTCTCTGAAATAACACTGTGATCCTTGAATTTTAAAAAGCTTTGAACCAGCTCCACGGTGAAGAAAGATGGGCTACACTCACTGTTTAGTGCAGCAACAATTCTCACTTGGGAAATATCACATGCCAGAGGATGCCATTACAATGCAGCTCCCTGCAAGTCAACACAGTCTTCTGGTTGTGAATTTCTCTTTATAGTAATTCATGGGGCATTGCAGGAAACTATCCCAGCATCACAGCTAACACCTCTGAAGCACACGACATGGACACCCTACTGATAAGGCTAGCTGGACTCTGAAAGTCTGTTAACAACATGAACAGAAGTGTCACAAAATGCTCATTATCCACTTAAAATTTACCTTTGAAAATGTTAAAGGCATGGATGCAGAGAAGGCTATACGAGATGTGTAATTTTCAAAGCTAAAGGAAAGTACAGACAAGCCATGTATTTACTAGAATGTAACAAACATATAACCGTGGGCCTCTGTCAGGGTCTGACTTCATCCAACACTAAGAAAAATGGGGAGATGGATTTTTCTCAGTTTGTTTGAAAAGGCTTTTCATGTGTCAGACTAAAATTTTAAATATTAAGTTTCACCCTGGCAAGCACTATATTACTGTGGAGGTACAACAGCCTCTGAAGCAGGATTCTACTGTGGAAGTGCCTTACACGTGCAGTACTATGAAGGACGATTAATCCCTGAGAAAGTCTGCTTGGACTCTCTCCAGTCATCATTTTACAAGAACATGCATATATGATGCTGACCCAAAAGCCAAACGTGCTCCATAAAGGGCTCCACTCTATGAAAAGCAGGAATAAATGAAATGAGATATCTACAAGCTACTTACAGACAACCTGAAACTCTCACACCATGGCTGCCATGGCACACAAGTAGAGCAAAGACTTTTTTTCTTTTTTGTCAACACAATCACTGCTGCAGGGGTTACTGGAACTAAGTCAGCAGCAACAAAACCTCATGGCTGTGCACAAGGCTTGAGCAATACACGTACCACTAATATTTATTGCACAATATTAACTTCCAGTGCTTGGGCTAGTTTTTTTATTGTTGCTGTTGTTGTATGTTTTAAGCAAAAATGACAAGAGGAAGAAAAAGAGACTATGTGAAAATACTATCAAGGTTATGCATACAGGACCAGAGACTTGAGTGATGCTTGTTGCACATGAAAAATGACTGCAATATGCAGCCTGTGTTCCACCAGGTAATGGAACCATGTAAAGAGATGCTTTTTTTTTTTTGAAGCATCCATGTAACTTCAGAACCTCTTTGTATAAAACCCCTTGCAAGACTAGAAGCTCTGAAGACACAGACTTAATCATGTATTTATGAAAGGGAAAACAAATTAAACCAGGATACAGAAACAGATCTAAAATTACTTTCCCATCCTATGCACACAAACCAGTACCTTTCCCATCCTATGCACACAAACTACATCTTACGTTTCATCTTTGACCTTGTGTCTCCACTGAAACCTTCTCTCGAAGCTCACACTAAAATAAAAACACATAAACAGCATCTGCATTTTTCTAAGAAGAATTTATTACATGGAAACTTTGGTTAGTGGTATGTCCAAGATCTTAATTAGAGAAAGACCAATCTGCTCAAAAGCGTGACCATTCCCACAGGAATGAGAAGAAATCCTTCTTATTGAAATAGGAGCAGAAAAATAAAATGGAATTCATTCTTGTTTCTGGCTAGAAAGGCATTTTCAAATCCCATTTGGTGTTGTAATTCCAATAGCTTCTTCTTTCAACACTACACTGAAGAATATGTTTAATCTTTCCAAGACTCTGGCTTTTTCATTGTCTTTAATAGATTTATACACATATTAAACACGAGTACATCCATCTATACACATAACCCTCCCTTTTTTTGTATATCCTACATAAGTTTGTCAAATAAGTGAACTGAACCGGGTAACACACTGATCTGGGAATTCAGAGATTTCTTAAACTGTGAAATCAAACCTGCTCCTACTCAATCAAATAATGCTCATGACCTAACATTTCAATCCCCACCCTTATCTGACTGATACTAATTTTACACTGGCATCCAAAAAGGTCATTATTTCAGCTGGAAATCACCTAAGGAGATTTTATTTTTTTTCTGGGAACTTAAGACATTTAACTCTTTTCTGACTAAGACATACAACTTGAAACATTCTTACCTTTAGCACCACTATGACTTCAGCTCCACAGTCAATTTAAATGACCATTACTAGTCAGCACTCAAAGAACATTCAGCACAAATAATGATCTTCATTGTTCCCAAACCTTGGGCAAACGGAAGAAACTTTGCAAAGTGAAGCTCAACAGAGAATTGGGAATTAAAAGCAGCAAGTAATATTCCAGGGCTAACACTTACAAACTGTTGGAACTGTTCTTTTTTTTTTTTTAATTTCCAATTAATCACGTAATGGAAATAAAGTGGATTCGTGATTTAATTATCTTCCATTTTTCCCTCTAAATGTACTATGGTGTCACGATGCTTATCAACGAAATAAGACTACTAAGAAAGCAGAACGTTTTTATCTAAAGCTGACTTCAACTGGTTACAATATGAGCTTACAGAACAATTTCCAGCCCATGTGTTTTTGTCATGTCAACGGTTTCCAAAGATAATAAATGCTCTTCAGTATCATGCCTGGCATAACTAAGCCTGTGAGCAGGCTGCTAAAATTATATAGAGAACGCACAAGTGAACTCTTCAAGCAGTTCTCTAATGACTTCAGCCCCAGAGCAGCACTCCAGTGAAATGGAGGGATTTGGACAGGAATGCAGACTATACAATAGGAAGCCATAAACAGAAACCAAACTTCGTCACCAGCAGTATGCGCAGCGCGTCTCCATGTTACGCTGCACAATGCCAGCTCTACCCCACCCAGCTCCAGCAAACGCCCGCTGGGGTCGGCACAGCTCTGCACACTCCCTTGTATCTACAGCCCACTGCAAGAGCTCTGAGGTGGACACAGACATATATATATATATATATAGGCTCGTTATATTTTCCTAAATTTTACTGGCAATTTTCAAGCCTTGGTCTATGGACCATTTGAAAAGGGTGCACAAATAACAAACAAGGAAAGCAAGGCTACTGACAAGCTTTAAGTCATCGTGCAAATTGCTGCTCTGGGTTCTGTGGCATCCACAGAGAGTGACCCCTGTGCAAACAGCTGTGGCATGGCAAATTCCCCATTAGGAATGATGTAATGTGCTTCACAGGCAATCCTGCTAAGATTAGACTATATACGTATATATACATACACACTAACTGTGAAACAAAATAAACGTATGAATTTAGCATAAGATAATATAGAGGCATAAAAAAAATATGTTGGGAACACACGTTCACAAAAAGGAAAAAAAATTGGAATTAAAAATAGATAAGCCTTTCCATACAAACAACTGCAGCCTTTAGGCAAGACTGCAATGTAGCTAACACTTACATTACAACATTACAACCCATTTGAACAGTACTTCACTTTTGAGAGGATATTATTTACCTGAAGTTACAGTTCCTGCAATCAATAAATTTCATATGAATTTTAGCATTATAAATTAAATTAAATAAAATAAATAAATACAATCACCTCAATCCCTGAAGCTCAGAGACTGAAGATGTGTTATCTGCTTCTGATTATGTGCAAAATACCAATCATGCAGCTCCTGTGAAAATGACTGAGCAGGCTTATGTACCTTTAATACACAATTTATTGTGAAGTCTTAAACTGGGCATCCAAGGGGCACTCCAGACCCACATGAGATCTCATCTCAGGGCTCAATTGGACCCACTGCTGACAAAGGGTTCAGAAAAGGCTTTCTCCTCTGACAGCATGGTCTCCTTGACAATTTCTTAAAGGACTCAGAAATGCAACTTCTTGAATTTCAAAGCTTTCTCAGGTTTAGTCTTTCTGAAGGCTGATTTTCAAGGGTCTGATCCAATGCTCAGGGAAGCAAGTGGAAAGACTCCAACTAACTTCAGTAGCCTGTGGATTGGGTTCTGCGGCTGGAAGAGCTATTATTCATTAGGTTTTTCATTAAATACAACACATCATAAGAAGCATGCATAATCTTACTGATCAAAATGACACAATCTAAGAAGACCTTAAGATAAAATTCCTACTCAGTTACATCCTTCCTTTGACTTTTAAAACATTCAAAAAATATATTCTTTTCTCCTTTACTTCTTTTCTCTTCTTCCTTGGCAAACATCTATTCTTACTATTATTTCTTAAAAAAAATAGAACCCACCCCTCCACAAAAAAATATTAATTTAAATTAGTGTTATGCAGAAGTCAATACTGTACTTTCCAAAACTCATATTAATTGAAGGCAAGGTAAGATCTTAAAACATAGAGAGGGCAATATGTGAAACCACTGACAAAGTCAAATTTCTTCCACCTTTTCTGAAGAATTACAAACCATGCTCTTAAGCATCAAATGGTCAAAAGTGACCTGTCAGAAATATATTTGTACAAGACAGCAGAATTGCCAAAACCTCATTTAAGTTTCTACAGCCTACAGAAATATTCCTCTTAAGGACTTTTCCACCTGCAGCTAAGAAAAATACTCTTCAAAAAAAGCACAGGCTAAACTAGTCTTTGCCTCCATCCAAAAAAAATCAAGGGGTGTAACGCTTAGACTTTATCCCACCACACACAGCTGTAAATATGACACCATTGATCCCCTTCCTTCATGCAAAAAAATTAGACGAAAATAATCAAGCAGACCACCAGAAGGAACTTCAGTCCCAAGAAACATCATCTTACTACATCTTTTATCAGAGAGAATTATGAGTACTTTTCTTCTATTAATTTTTGTTCAGTGCTAACACCAAAGCAATGAACAAGGAAGACTTATGAAGGTATGTCATTGCCTGTTGTTTTTCTGTCTCCATTTCAAAAATAACTGAAGCATTACAGGGCTTGTCTCTACAACATCCACAGGTAGGCTCACAAAAGAACAATAGTCCTCTTGCAAACAGAAATTGCTTTAAAACCCATCATTAATAAACCATATGAACTTCAAGGAAGCAATTATACTATTCTACTTTCAAACAATTTTGTGTTCACTTGTATTCAGTGATGGTGTAACTTCAGCATGGAGAAATGCAGCCTGCATGCTGATCCAAGTGCAATATTTCTCAGGTTGCTGCCTTTTGTCCGTGGTGCAGTTAGGTGACTGCTCGTGGGGCTTGGGCTTGAACAAAGCCAGCAGCACAAAGGCCCGACTGCTCTTGCTGCTTTCCCACAGCCCCCTGTACCAGGGGTGGCAAAGGCCTTTCAGGGGGTGCCCTGGGACTCCCACTGCTGTTTGACATGCAAATGGTGTCAAAGATCTTTCAATCCCACCTCAAGGAGGGAAGATAAAGGCAGCAGGTCCCAGAGGAGCTTTGCTCTCAGACCAGCATCCCTGCATCTCTTCAGGATGCTGGCACTGCTGCACAGAAAGAAATCATCCTTGAGGTTATATGAAAGACTTAAAGAAAGCAACTGAGAGAAAGGTACTTCAGGCTACTGTTCTTTTCCTCAAGAGTAACAACAGAGTATCTTTAAAACTTCACTTTTATCTTCTTATATACAAACACACATACAATAATTCCAGCATTTCCATTTTATTCAGAGACCCAACACAAATGGCCAAATTCACATCTGAATTAGAGGCTCCAATTGCTTCTTGCAGCAGTCCACCTTCATGTGCTAGTATTTTCCAACCAGTTTAAGTGGAAATCAAGCTCTGCAAAGCTATGCAACTTCACAGACCCCTAAGTCATCCTTCAGATAGCTTACAAGGTTTTTAGAGTTTCTACTCTTATCTTCAACCCAAACAATTATTATATCACTTTTTTTGTAAACACACCCAAAATCAAAACGCATTCTTCCCCTCCAGTTTAATACTCTAAACCCACCTCTTTCAAACTGGAGGCTGAAAAATTAACTATTTTATAAAGTTGAGTGAAGTTAAATAAAAGTTGAGTAATTTTCAAACACCCTCAAAATACAGAAATGCGCTCCCATGACTTTAACCAGAAAAGCACCTTGATCCTTGTTTGTAAATTAAAGCTTTCACGGTTAGGTTGCTAAATAATGATATCAATAGGTTAAATAATTATTAAATGTTATAATTAATGCTACCTTCAGAAATACAGGAATACATAGGAAAGAATCTAAGTTAACTCTGAAAGTTGGAAAAACTTGTGGAAAATATGAGTATGAAAGAGAAAAATGGTGGGAGCAGAAATAGCATGCATGAACAGATCCTACCTATCATAGTACCTAATGGAAAAGGAGCTTTCAATTATTCTCATTTTCCACACTTTAAAGTAAATCTATTTTTTTAAATGTGCTGTATTTTTAAATTCATTTATTATTTTCATATCCTCTTTATTGTTTTTCAGTCACTGAACAGAACATGATATGCTAAGTAACTACTAAGTAACATTAATGTCAAAATCAGATGGCAATATGTGACCAATTTCTTGGGATCAAACACTAAACAGCTTTCAAAGAACACATTTCTTCCTTGCTTTCTGCACATTTTAAGAGAAAAATTGCTATGCTCATCTCAGTGGTATTGGTAAGAATAAAGATATTTAGAGAGCTAAGGAGAATCTAAACACATTAGAGACATATACAGAACTAGATAGTAAGTGATTGATAAAACCTCATCATGGAATTGATCCAGTGGCCTCTGATCACCTCATACAAAGTACATTAGTCAAATAAATAAATCTGATATTTTACTTTACAATACTCATGGAAAGGGCGAACAAGTAGCTTGCCTAGATTCCTCCTTACCAGCTAATCTTGCCTCCTTACAAACCACACTCCATGTCTGCATTTCTAAATATTTATTGCAAAATCACAAAAGGATCTGTACTGATTTGGTGAACAGCTTGATATCTTCCCAAAAGTAATTTTCGCAATCCAGATGATAGTCATGGATAGTAACTGAAGGCATTCTTGTAAGAAGAATGCACAAAGGATTCCTGTCTTAAATTCAGAAGTTAGTGTAAACTTAGGCAGTTTGTTTTCCCCTCACCATGAATTTCAGTATGGTCATAGGTTATAAATAAGTCTCCTCAGACAAGACTTTGAAAGGACCACTATGGAACTTGTATCATGTATTCAGCTTCAATGACGCAAATGTAGGCTGGCTAAGGGTTTTCGGTTTATCTTTTTTGCATCACATTTCAACTTCCAGCTTTCCAAAAGCTCCTAGATTGCTAGACTTGGTAATCATATTAGCACTATCAAGGCAATACTTAAAAATAGTATTTTAAAGCTTCAAGTAAAATTACTAAAACTGAGAAATTCAAAGACACCAACATTCTGCCTAGGCATCACAGTTTGTGTATACTCCTGAAAGGAATACTCAATGTGAATCTGAATTCACTCTATATTTTCAGACACCAAAAAAGCCCAAACATAACCCAGAAAAAAACAAAAAAACCAACNCCCAGTATAATTAAAACTGAAGAGTGCAAGAACAAAGCAGGTCCAGAATTTAGGGGCGTAGTTCTTTTAGTTACAACATCTAACTCATTTCAGTATAATTTACAGTTGCACATTTACAGACAGTGAAAACCACAAAACCTAAAAATTAAGACACTGAAGAGATGCAATAGTGGTATTTTTCAGAATAAAAGACACAATAATTGTGAAATAGCTGGCACATATTTTCTCGTATGACAGACTCCAACTCCACATTACACATACTCACTTGAAATTACAGGAGTGCTTAACTTAATAAAGCCCCAAACCTCTGTTTGTATTATTGCACACTGCATAAAGGGAAATTCCATGGAGTAACAAACCCTTTATTCTCTCAAGTTTCTCAAGACAAAAAACCACAGCCTAATTAAGAGTTGAATGGGTAGTACGGTAAGCATTTTCATGCACATATTGGAAATATTTAATAAACACAAACAAATTACTATCAAAAGAAGGAAGAAAACTGAGAACTATGAAGAACTGCATTCCTCTTTAGGAAGAAGTATGCTACACATCATTCAGGTTTAGGCATTTTTCAATACTACGAAGCAACAATTCTCTCTTGCAAGGTGCAAAATTATTGTTTGGTGGCATGTCAACTCCACTGAGACCCTTGTCCAAAGAACAGCAATTGCAGCACAAGAGTGCACTGATCACAACTGCTGAAGTCTGTTCATATGCTTAGGGTTATTTATACACACCAGCTCCCTGGGGATTAGACTCAACACAGACCACTTGCAATCTCTCTGGGTATAGTGAAATGATGACAACTAATTCACTTGGAACATAGGAACTTTTGGGCATGTTCACTATAATTAATCAACACCCACTTCTGTCTTCTGATGTTAAACTGAAAACAAGTATCTTGCATCTTGCTCCAATTTTTTAATGCTTTAATAATGAAGTTGATGTGAAAATAGAAAAATATAAAAAAAACTTAGTGTGCTATTTTGGGAGATTTTTGCTGCAACTCTCATGTTAATACAAAAAAATATACATCGCTTTATATATATATAAACTCTATTGAATACATGAAAATTTAACAAAAAAAGGGGTTGAAAATCTGCTTGTAGAGGGTGAGTGCTTATACACACCCAGGCTGCTTTTACGCAGTGCATTTCACATTTGGGAAACACCAGTTCTGAAATAACACTCCAGTTCGTGTACTTGCATTTCCAGTCATGCTGCCTAACCAGCAAATACAACTCAGTGCCACAATCACTAGAAATAACAGCCTGACATGGAAAGGTGCAGAATCTCCCTTTGGCCCAGAGCCTGACAACAGTCATAGCCAGAAATGTAAATGAGCAAGACTTCTCTATTTCATTGAACCCATGGTACCACCTTAAAAACAGCAATAGAACATTTTCTGGCCAATGGTAAATCATTACCATACCCCCANAAACTCCAGCAAAGCATTTCCATCAGTTGAATTTCTGGAACCTCTCTTGACAGCTAAATTTGCCTTTGATAGCAGCTGGAGTCGTTCTTAAAGAAAAAATCCCCAGCTTGCTCCCACTAATCATTTGTTGCTTTGGTTTACAGAGCAGTTCTGGTGTATGCTAACGTATTCCTTCTTTTAGAGATAAATTAAACCAGAAGTCATGATCCAAACACACAACAAACATGTTCTATCTCCTAAGGACAAAGTGAAAGTCCAAATCAATGAATGGTCTTTTATACAGCTGTGAGTGACACATACACTAGGGTGAGAGAGTCCAGGGGCCAGCTAAATGCAATTTGAAGACTCCAAGTTGTATATTTAGTATAGATTTAGAGGCCTACAACACCAGTCATATCAGCATCCACATTTGATCATACCTCACCAAATTACTCATTGATTTGCACGTAACTAGAATCTTGATTCTAGAGATTTTTTTTTGATCAAGTAGGAGTCAGGACTAAAAAATCCAGCTTTTTAAAAGAACATCTTAAGGTATGTCACATACATACTGTAAATAAAATCTCCTGCTTAGATACTCTCCAGAATTATTGATAGATCTCAAAATATAGTAGGCCAAACTTTGTCTCAAAATTTACAAAATCATGAACTTACATTTTAAATAAATCTAACAAACTACTAGTACCATCAGAATCAATGAAAGAATCTACTCTCACACCAGTTACATGACAAATCAAAACTAATTCTTCTACTGCAGTATGAAGAAAAAAATCCACTATCCAAACTATCATTTTATGCTATCATTTTATGAATATGACAGTTTCCTACATACTAAAATCAGCAACTGATGAAATAGTCATTACAAACAATGATCAGGGATAGTAGTAGTGTTTAAATATATATGTTTCAATAATGCGCAAAACCTCAATAATCTCTAAGCAACAGAGGATTAGAAAGTTTCACTACAGAAAGCCTATTGATGCCTTTTTTTGCCCAAACCTCTCTAGGACTCAGAACTAAAGCAGCAAAGACAACGTGTTTCCCCATACCATAGAATGCTATGCCTGTTCCCATTTTCAGCAGTGCAACCAGAGAAGACTCAATCCAAGAGAGATCAGTCTCTGCAACAGAGAGAACACACCTCAGCAAGGCCAATTTTGTACTATATACTACTGAGAGCTGTAATGCCAATGCCACCCCTTTGACAAGACTCTAGCATTCAGTAATAGTTTAAAATATAAGCTACATTTTATTACTTACAAATGTAAAGACAAAAATCAAAATATGAACTACAGAATTAGCAATGTAACTAAGTGCAATGCTGACACTCCAGGAAATAAATATTCTCAACACTTCAGTACAGAATTAACAACTGAAGGACACAGCCCAACATATTGACTTAAAGAAAGAAAACTACATGAAAAAAGCTTCCCATTGTTAAGGGCTGTCCATGCACCCCTCCTGCACTCAGCCAGAAGATACTGGAAGACAAACACTTGTCAGCCCACCAGGAGTGGGAACTTTCCCTGTCACCACCCCACTGTGCATCAGAAAACAAGAATCATCTCTGCTTCCTACTCAAAAAAAGCCTTTCAGACCTTCTGACCTCACTTTATCCCCCCACAGACAGATTTCAGCCTGCACACCTCCTGCATATGGCCTGAGCCACAGGACAGAGGAAGATTTAGGGATCCAGACTATCCCCACAACTCCCAATAGCCAACACACAGTCTCAGCGACCCCGCAGTCTGTTTTCATTCATCACTGGCAATACTTGAAGGTCTCTTTGCCCCAAAGGATGATGTGACATTCAAAACTGAAATTTGGGCAGAGCTCTGCTCCTGAAAATGAACCACTGGGAAACCACAGGGCAGTGCTGACTTCAGCTCAGGAAGGCAAGAACAGATGCTGATGCTGGGTATTAAATCTTGTTCTATCTTTACTCAATTCTTTTAGATACGACTGCTAAGTACAAGCTCTCTTATCAGATATTCCACATATTTTTGAACTTTGAGTGCAGTCGTACCTGTTGGGTTTCAGGGTCTGTTAATATCAAGGAAGAAAACAATTCCCTTTTGTATGCTGACTACCTGTACAACCCATTAACCCTCACGGCAGGAGTTCTATGTATTAAAGAACAACCCTATTAGAAAAGAAGATATAAGACAACATCACTCCTGCATCCAACTTTAACTGTAATTGAACTTCCCTCCATATTAACCTGACTGTATTTACACAGAGATCTGACCTTGACAGACACATCAGCCCACTGGTATCTATCTAACTGCTTCAGCAAGGAACAAAATCTGATTACCTACATTTGCTATCCAAACTCTAAGAAAGTAAAAGGGTTTCAAAAGAAAAAAACATAATATTAATTTAACTATTTATTTCTGCTCACTCTAATTCGGGATGTATTTCACTAATCTGAAAAGCTAGTAAGGGAAGAACCAATTTAGCTGTAACAGGACTGTCTCGAACTTCAGTAATGTAATTAGCAGATAATTAGGGTGCCTGATGCATGGATCAACAAAAAGAAGTATTTCCACAAACCTTTAGAGAATTTACCTGTTGAATATTTACAGAACTGTAGCATTACTGTGGCATACCAGTATATAGCCAGTGCAAATTCAGAAACTCGTTGATTTTGAATGAGCAACAAGCTCTTTGGTCTCTATAAAAAAGAACAAACTATTTCAGAAAATGAAGGCGTAAGGGTCAAGTGATCTATCATAAAGTTTGTCAAAGTTATGAAACAAATAAACAGATTTTATAAAATATGATGCCCAAGATAATCAGAGTTGATAAGCAGCAACACAAATTTTACAACAAGAAGTTACTTCTTCCTTAGTCTTAGCTTTCAGATTCTCTTACAGTAAAAAAATGGGTTTTTTAAATTTATATGCATTAAGCTTTAAAATATAAACAACCTAAAAAACAGAGCAGTAAGATCAAACAGTAATG
>VZUA01015002.1:4191-24976 GCA_013401035.1 Horornis vulcanius
CCTGGGCATTACCAGTTACCTCACCATCTCTCATTTAGATTATTGAATACTGGTGAGGTGATTATTTAAGCAGGACTTTTCTCAGAAGCCAGGAAGTCATGCATGCAAGTTAAAGTGGTTATCAGCATGTCAGACAGGACAGTTTGCATTGGTTACTGAAGTATGATTTTTTTACTTTGGCATTCTGTGTTTGCTTGTGTGTGTAGCTGCACAGACCAGATTCTTTCTTGCCAGCACTTGAGTTTACCAATCCAAAACCCACTAAAATTTGTGATTAGTTTCAAAGACAAGTTTAGATCATTTTTGGGCAGCAAAGCACAAAGAGCTTAGTCAGCCATCAGTGATTGCCTTGTGGGTTTTGCTGAGTGAGGTTTTCACACAACAAAAGTAATGATCAGAAGGGCTACGAAAGGAATGGATACAGGGCTTTAACTGGTTTGCTGTCAGGACCCATCACGACCTTCTTAGGCCTGCCAGTTTTACCTTTCCTACCCTAAGGATCATGGAAAGTGCTGCTAGTCCTGTTTACTAGATGATTATGAGGTACCTCAAGTTACACAAGAAGATCCTGACAAATAGGTAGCTGAACACAGCTCTCCTCAAGTCCTACCTGGGTGGCTTAATTTTCTTCCAAGCCCATTTGTAATTCCTGATGTGAGAGGATTGGAATCCTCTATGCCAAAGGGTGGTGGGAGAAGGGTGATCTCAGAACAAAGGGGATACTCACTGAGTTTCTTTTGAACTATTTGCCTAGGTGCCACCCTGTGTGTGATTTGCCAGGACCGCAATTCTCTCCGCCAGACTGTTGTCCGCTTGGAGCTGGAAGATGAGTGGCAGTTCCGTCTGCGGGATGAATTCCAGACTGCCAATGCCAAAGAGGACAGGCCACTTTTCTTCCTGACCGGGCGACATATCTAATTGAAATGAGACACATCTCCGGAATGACACAAGGCATTGGTTGCCATCATCTCATGAAATTACTTTTGAGAGGCTCTGCTTTCTGAACAGAAACAGCATTGTTTTCTGTTGTTTATTAGAATGCTGTCTAATCAGACAGTTTAAGATCATCTTTACAAACATTGAAGTGACTTTTCTAGTTTTATGTTCTGATGGAAGTAATCCCTAAATCCTGACAGAGACACAGAGATTTACATGGTGGAAAGCATTTCATATCAGAAGAGAGGTTAATGAGTGCACTTCTTCTGTGACAAAGAAGACCATATGCAAGTTCATAAAGAAAAGGGTTAGGAAACTTTTTGCACATTCCAGAAACAGGAAATGTAAATTTAGGAGCAGGTTCTAGTTTACAAGACTTATTTATCAAACAGTTGGCATTGGGCAACAGGAGTCGGTACAGTTCTGTAGTATACTGCTTCTGATTGATCCAGGTAGGCTTTTTATATGATTTCTAAAGAATATTTCTTTAACAGTAGGAACTCAGATGAAGCTTTAATTTTTGGAATAACTGCCACACTGGATAGTTCTACCATGCAGGACTGTTGGAGTAGAAACCTAATTATATGTCTGGTTTTATTAGCATACGGAAGAGAGTTAACAAAGTAGATGGTAAAATGAGATCTGAACATTTAAACCTGAAACTGATATTAACTTGAATAACTAGAAGAGATCAAATGGTGGGACTGACCTGCAAGTGATTTATTTCTAGAACAGTGATGTTTTGTGACTGAATTTTAGACTGGCTGTAGACTTCAAGCTGAGGCAAGTGCACTCAGGAAAGCAGATGAGATGGTTCTAAAACACTCCCAATACACTTTCTGGGGATATTTTCTTGCCAAGGTGCTTTAAAGGAGTGATAAAATGGAGATTACATTGCTGAGAAATTCAGGTGAAAATTTAAAAACATGTTCTAGAACAGCACCGGGCATTGTGATATTTTGTCTGCTCTAAATGTTAAATCAGTGGCCACTGTCTTTGTGTTGGTATTTGGAAATGCTAAGTTGCAAGCTTCCTGTTTGTCTTTGTAGAATCAGTGTTAAAGTCACTCAGTCAAGGTGTAGGAATGATGAGTATAGACATTGTCAGAGGATATCTAATATTTGGGCAGGCCTTTCTTGCTGGATACACCAATGGGGGATCAGTGACTTTATACAGATGAAATGCCATTGGGTGTCTGAGTATTTTACAGTACTGGCGTTGAAATGCAGGCATCAGTATGACTATGCCAAAGAGCTGATTTGGGTTAATTTACAGAGAAAATGTAAGTTCTGTAAGTTGTGAATTCTGTAAGAGATGTGGATTGTTATCTACAAGGAAACTGCTATCAGTGTGCTTCTATATTTCCTTGTCCATGTTTCAGAGTGAGAATTCACTTTAAGTTTTGTGAGGGAAGGTGAGCATTGTCCTATGTAAATAGTATTACTGTTCAGTTTTCACAAGCTGATTAGTTAATTTAAACTTTTTTTAAGGAAGTGTGACATTTATGTCTAATCCATTCTTTATAAATAAAGTTCATGCTGCATGGGCATCTGTCTTGATGATGTACTGAACCAATAAGTACAGACACTTTTGCAGTAGAAAAAAACAAAGGAAAAAGCACTGGCTGAAAGGAGTTAAACTAATTAAGGAATGACCTGAACTGATTAAGAGAAAATACAGTACTGCTTAATGGCCTACAACATAACACAGCCTCAAAGGTTTAAGAGTTTTTGCAAGAACTCAGATTGAAAGACAGTGAGTTTAAATTTCCTTTCCTGTAACCAAATATTTAAACAACTTATACCAAGTGTCCATTAACTTTTTTCTGTGTTTTACATCTGAGATTTGCTTTGTCAGTCTTTAGACATCCATTTTCTCCAAGAAACTAAAAAAGACCTAAAGTACAAAATAATAAAAAAATAAATAAAAATAAATCACATCCTTTCTTAGCATTCTCTTTTGCTACAAAGTTTCCAAAACTTTGACAAAATACAGCTGATAGTCACCTGAAGCCATCATACTCCTGAGTGTTGTTTCATGTTACCCTTTTTCTCCAGGAGTTACCTACACACTGTATCCTGTATTCAGGAGAGGAGTCCCAGGGCCTGGCCTCAGCAGACCTGTGTTTATTGTGTGAACATGTGCAATCATTCTCCATCATGGACTATATTTATGAGCAATTGTATGTGATGAAAGTTGCACGCATAACCCATTGTCTTGGAGAGCACATCCTGTAATAAGACCAGAAATGCCCTTACTCTGACCAAAATGCAGGTACTTCCTGTCATGCTGTGGGAGCATCTATACCACCACCACATGGTAGGAAAACATGGCATTTTGCTCACAGGAGGCCAAAAAATGATGGTGGATGGCTCAGGGAGAGACAGCATCCAAGAACTCCATCCAAAAGTTTTTTCATCCCTGACCTGGTTTACAAGCTAAGCCCCCCTAAAGTGTAAGCTTTCATGGAGAGAGCAATGTAAGTTTTGCATCCAGCTGGGACTATGAGAAGATAAAATAATACAGATAAATAATAATGATAAATTAAAGCAAATCTCTTTGAGGGGGGGACAGGCATCCTGTGCTGCAACCCTTGGTGCTATAGATCTTTACCAAATGTGCACGTGTAGGGCTGGGAACCCAGGTCCCAGCTCCACACTTCTCTTGTCTTTCTTTTGTGAGAAGGAATCACTGGCTTTCATCCCAGTGACCTTTGTAAGAAAACTTGGCCCATGCCCATTAAGCACACAAATCCTTTAAGAAATTTCCTTTCCGGTTTTGGATGTGGCAAGAAAGCAGAACTGTGCATCCCATGGATTCACTAGATAATGTGATAGCAAACAAGCTTTTTATAGCCTCTGCCTTCTTTTCTAACACCTTCCTGCTTTCTGATTTAGTCATCAGCTATTATCACCTGCAGATAATATTATTAGCATGTTCTGAATTGTCTGTCAGAGAGGGAAGTAGTTTATGATTCAGCTTCTGCAAAAGACAGAGTCCAAATATAGAGAAGGTTATTGGAAATGTAACATTATTTTTCTTCTTACCATCCTCTCTTCTCTATTAAAGAGCTCTTCACAAGCACTTAAGCACTAATATCTGGTATCTAATCACTAGAGGATCTAAGGGATTTCATCCCTCCCTAGCAAGTGCCTCCTGTTGTGGTGGTAGGGAATGTATAGGTCTCATCTCCCACTCTGCATCTAAAGGCAGGTGTTAAACATTGCTTGTGAGGGGGTTGCCTTTCCAAGGCTGTATCACGGCTGACGCTCTGTGGTGAAAGGTGTCACTCACACAAGAAGAGGTACAGACCCAAAGGATGGCTCAAGGGACAGCTCTACAGGGTAGAAATTGAAGAGCAAGTGAAATGGGGGCTATGAATGGATCCAGCAGCTTGGAAGAAGTTGGGGGGCAAGTAGAGCTCCTGGCTGCAGTAGGTAGTGTTTGCAGGGGCACAAGGACCCCAGGCAGTGACTGTGTCTAGTGTGAAAGTATCTGGACTTCCATGGAAGCTGGAATTCATGTGGGTGTCATGAGCAGCTCAAACAGGACCCAGCCATCTACCACGAGCTGCTGGTCTGGTCTGGGTGAGTGAGGGTGAGAGAGGACTGCAAGACATCCCCCCTTTCCTGGGGTCCATCCCCCAGCCTGTGGCAGAAATGGCTGTGCCAGAGCTGTTTCTCAGGGTGGTAAAGCATTCCAATTCCAATTCGTAAAGCCCAACCTCTGCCTGCATCTTCTGCCATGTGTGGCTCGCTCAGATAGCACAGCCCTGTGTGGTGATTTGTGCCCTGCACACTGCTGGGCACCCACAGCCCCACCCCACACACACCACACCCAGCTGCCATGCTGCCTTTCAACCTTCCCACCAGATGCCTCCTCTCTAACATCATCCCCTGAGCAACCAGTCTTAATAATTCATCTGATACCACTGAAATATTGTGGATTTACTGGTGTGAAAAAAATCCATATTCTTCCCTTTTTCCTACTACCTTAAGGGTACAACTCTTCAGTGAAAAGTAAAACTAGTTCCATATATCCTCTGCCTGGTGACTCTCTTCTGTCCCTTATCCTTGCTCCTATCTACACCTGAATAAATACTCAGTGGTTCTGGTAGTTTGCAAATGCTTTTATAACATTTCCAGTCTTGTTTTGAGAGCTCCC
Organism: Horornis vulcanius; assembly: GCA_013401035.1. NCBI lineage: Eukaryota > Metazoa > Chordata > Aves > Passeriformes > Scotocercidae > Horornis > Horornis vulcanius. The sequence continues at coordinate 9,292 of VZUA01015002.1, forward strand.
AGAATAATCATTGATGACTGTGGAGGACACAACTCTGGCAGTTTTGAAGCAATAATCCAAATGCTGACATTGTCCACTGCTGACATATTATTTGTCTAGGAAGTGATGGGGCGTCAGATATAACAGACTCCTGTGCTGTGAGAAAAAAGGCATTGGGAACCAGCTGCCATGATTTTAAGAAAGACCTCATAAAGCAACTTCATACATAAACATGGTTTTGATTAAAATCCTCAAGGAAACTGCAATTTTTAATTTAGATTTACATAGGAATATAAACAGAAGGAGATTTCTCCACACTTGTTACATGACCAATGTGTTGAGTATGTACCTAAACACTGAACATACTACAGAGTATTATTCTGTCAATGTGAGCTGTTGTGCTGTGGAAAATGATGTCTGGCCTCATAAACAATAATTAAACAGTATTCTTTATGCTTTGAGACAACAGGACTGACAGGAAAGTGGGTTTTTACTTGTTGCTACCTATCAGAACAATCAACAACTTGGCAAACAGATATTGGCTCAGAGGTTATTGCAGTAATCACGGCTTGATTCTGCATCATAAGATACACTTTCATATATGGGTTTTTGCAAACACAGAGAACCTTTTCTTTTATAATGATGGTGTGATTTCTCTCTGCTAGACCTTAAATTATTCTTGTAAATACTGTTTATTTATCAGCCATAAAGCTCAAAGTTCTCTCCCAGACAAGATGGCACCTGAGGAGGGGCAGGCTGGCAGCCTTGTGTACCCTTCTTAAGTCCCCCACTAGAATCATGTTTGGTCTAAATTTGCAGCATCTTGAACTTTACCACTGCAGGAGATGCAAAACAGGAGAGTTATGACTCAGCATCTGTTAGATAGACTTCCTGTTTTGCTTTCTAAATGTAGCTTTCTTAGTATATATGGTGATATGAATTTCCATAGGTATTTATGAGACAAAACACTTTATAGAAAGAAAAAAGAGAGGGCAGCTCCATAAGATTCGTCCATGGAAACTACTAATGTAATGTGAAAAGCAACTATTTTAGGAAAGTGATGCTGTTCCAGTACATTAGAGTTGTGATTGTATTTAAAAATACCTTAAATTAATCTTAAAGTTGAAAAACTATTCTATTAAAAATAAGATTACAGTTATCAGTTCATCAAAATAAAGTTCACATGGAGGCTACCATGAGCTAATATTTCTATATTTAAATATTCTGGAATGATTACAATTTTTTTTCCTTCTCATGATACAGCACTTGCAAATGCTGTTTATAAAAACTAACTGCCTCCTCTTAAAAACCTGGGCCATGTAGTGAAATCACAGGACATTGTTTAAAGGTGGCATGAAAACTTCTGTTTATAGCATAATTATACAGTGAAACTTGTTGCTAGAGGGTGTCACAGAGGCTATGGGCTGAGGAGGAATCTAAAAACTGATGTGAAACCTACATGAACTGTGAGTCTGAGAGCATTTTCTGTGAATTTTGTGTCAGCTACTATTCCACATTTGCTTTTGGTTGAAAACACCAACTGGGGAAGTAGCAACAAAGTTGTGAAGTCCTGAGAGTACAAAAATGGGAAGGGAGTGAGAGAAAAGCAGCTGCTGAGGTGGTTAGGGAACACTGGGAAGAAGGCAAAGAAACTGTGGCCTGGCTGTATGGGTGTGACAGCAAGAAGGTGGGATGGGGAGTAGGTAGTGGAAATGAGAACCTTGGGAAAAGCCTGGGTAACATTGTCATAATTTATGAAAATTATGAAGAAAGGTCCTTTTACTATTCCATTTATGGTATAGTTACTATTCCATTTATGGGTATATTGATCAGAAGTGTTTGGTGATGGTCACCCTTGGACATGGATACCAGATGCATTGATCTAGGAACAGCAGCCCCTGAATACATCTGTGTTGCCCAGGAGAAATGCCCACATTTGTTAGTGCTTCCTGGTGAAAGCAGAAAGTTCCTGAAATCAGATGGTACAGAAAATGATAAAGGCTTCAGGAATACAGTGTGCTGAGAAAGGTGCACACCCACTTCTTGAAGAATTTGATAAATAAACATTATGCAGCATATTACAATTACTTAAATGCTACTTCTGATAGATTGTTATACTTACCCATCACAGCTTGAAAGAAAAAAATGGGTGGAACAGTGGAAAATCACTCCAACAAACAGTGGTTCCTATCTTTTAAATTTGGTGAATAGACCTTTCAGCAGGGGCAGGAATGCCATTGAAATTCATTAGGTGTGGCATTTCCCTGTTATCTGAAATGAGAAGAATTGTATTGAATTTCCTTCCCCAAAATTGTTCCAGAAAGCAAATGTGATTTTTCAGATATCTAATAAATGGGTCTCTGTGCTTACAATCTTAACATTTTGTGTACAACAGAAACAAGTAACTTGAGCATCTTGGTAACTTAAGTGCTGTGCTATTTTCTCTTGGAAGAGTTCCTCTACAACTTGAGGGTGACTTGGCTATTGGGCCACTTCAGATTCAGAGTTTCTAATGTGAAGTGTGAAAGTAAGCATCATTTTTTCTGATGATTATAGCTCTTCCAGATGCCTTCCATGTCAGTGATCCTAAGACACCCATCAGGTGGAAAGTTAGTCCACCAGGGTCTGGCTGTAGTGGGCCAGAATGCCAGGGTTTCAGGAGCAGGAGCAGGTCAGGGTCAGCAGCAGGAGGCTGTGTGACAGTGCTGGAGGGATACTGAGGGAGCCCAGCAGAATCCCATAGCCCAGTGAGCAACTGGAGTGAGCCCAGAGCAGGTTACCAGCATCTAATGCTTGTCCTGTGATACAAACTGGCACTTCCTTTGCCATGCAAAGAGCAGTTTGGCAGCTGTGTTACCTTTGGTTGATACACAGGAATAACACTCATTCCAATACTCCCAAAGCTTAACGGCAACTCCATGCAGCAGTGAATTTAACTCTCAGCTGGAATGCCACAGCTCTTCTTGAGACCGCAAAATAATTTTTTTTTAGGAAAGTATTTCAGACTTTAAGCAGTCCTGCATGTATTTTGGGATAAAAAGGGTGACAGAGGCAAGCACAGCTGATGCTGATGTTGCTGTTGAAAACAACACACTGTCCAGCTATGGCCTGTGATACCCTAATCCTCCAGCTGACAATGCCTGGTGGGCTGCCAGCTGTCACAGAGGGCTGCCACTTTCTAGTCCTCTCTATCTTTACATGCTGCCTACTTAGTGACATTCAACAGTGGTGAGAGACCACATGCTGGCAACAGGCTATTTCTCTAGTCTATGCCTTATTTCCAGAGTTTTTCATCAATTGATTATTTTCCTACTTACTGAATTTGTATATAGCCTGAGGTTAAATATGAAGCATTGCTGGGCATATTTGTTCATTTGACAGCTGTTATCAGCTCAGAGTTAATGCTAGGACTCTCCTGCAGTGGGGTGCTATAAATAGCCCATTTCATTACATAACAGTGGAAAGATTTAGAAGCCTTTGCCCAAAGTCAGACATGTAACAGAAGGGTTCTGGGGTTTTGATAGCAACTTTATTTCACCAGCTTCTGCAGCTGACTGCCTTATAAGCAGACAGATGATAAATAACAAAATCCCAGCCACAGGTTGTGAATGTGAAAGTGTATCATAGCTGTGACCTGGTGGTCAGTCTGAACACAAAACCTCAGGCTGTATCTTGGTGGCAAGGCTGATGTTCCTGCCAGCTGCCAGAAGTGACTTCAAGATGCTGGACCCAGCTGTCCCCTCAGATAGAGCCAGAACTCTCAAAAGATTCAGGACAAGTTTATCTGATAAATAAATAGTGTGTGATCTGTTTGGATCTGTGTGGGTTCTACATACTGGTACCAAACTAGGTACAAACAGAAGACCAAAAGGAACAAATGGAAACAGAAATGGTTCTTTTTCAAATATTATTGCACAGAGAAACAGGAAAGCTGTGCTGCCTTCTCACTCATACAGTTACAGTTGTGGAGTTGTGCAGAAAGACAAATTTTGATTTTGGCACTAAGAACCTGTCTTGAAAAAAAAAGAAACTATTAAAATCCATACAAAATACTCTTAATGATGGAAATAAAATGTTGGCAGTAAAAAATCCTTGTATTCTGTTCCTGGAATTTATAACTCAGTAAACTGTCTGTCCATAAAATCTTATATGAAAGTTAGGATACTGACTGGAATTGAATCTGTGTTTTTCAGGCTCTAATACTTCACTGAACGTTTTGATTGAACTAGAGCACTTGAGGAGTCAGTTGCAAGGAAAGTGTGCTCTGGTTTACTGAGCTCAGGTTTCTTGCTCTGACTCTGCTTCCAAGAACTTCGGCAGGTAAAATTAGCAAGAACATGATCACTGCGAAATTATATTCTCTGGAGCTTTGTTGTCTACAGCTAAAATCTGAAGGCAGCGTTTTTGTACATGGCAGAAACCAACAGTGGCTTTAGTGGTGTATGTGAAGAACAGGAAAAAACTACCAGCTCAGGATGTCGTCTGAGGAGGAAGATCATCCAGAGACTCCCATTGGCTCCCCTTGGTCTTGGGTAAGAGACTGTGCCCTAAGGTGGCATAAATAACACTTAAAGCTTTAGAAAAAAGTAACAAGATGTGCTGTGTGACCTTCAATAGTACTGAATATTAGCAGCATTTTTAGTCTCCTGTTGAAGTCTGTTTCATCGATGGTTTGGTTGTCTCTAGTTCAGCCTGTGGACTTAAAAAAAGAATTGAATGGAGAAAACCTTCTTTTGCTTCTCCTGTGTATGTCAGGTTCTACGAGGAAACCTGACTGATTCTGTACTGTCTGCTTTGCTGTCTTACTGGCTGTGCAAAGCTATACTGTTGAAAGGTAGTTTTTAGGTGTAATGGAGGCAAAAGGATGTAACAAACAGTGTTAACGTTTGCTTTGGAGGTCTGCATTAAAAAAAGAGCCAGTGAAATACAGAAAAGTCCTGCCATTTTTTTCTCAGTAAGATTGAAGCTGCAGTATTGATGAAATATAATCTGCATTGATGCCCCCCTAATAGTGGCTGCATGGTCCTGTGTTTTAAGGTCTGGGCTGATGCCTAATGCTGCTGGAGAGGATGTGGGTCAGTACAGGTTTCTTGCAGAAAGACAGAGGATGAATTCCCTGTGAAGGGACTTTGGGAAGAAATAGGAACAGCTCTACTGAATCACCTGGCAATTCTCTAAGTTTCAGGAAAAGACAGGATGGGTTAGAGCCAAGGCTTTCAATTGCATTTTAAAAATCATTAAAGTGGTTAAAAACAATTATATGCTTTAAAATTAATATTTATTGTTTCATATATGGTTTTCACATCTTTTTATAGACACACACGTCTATGATTTTTCAGGGAATGACAATATTTGAAATGGTTTCTAAATGTGGTCAGGCATGAATGTGTGTGATATGTCAAGAACTGATACGTCCTGCAGGTACCCAAGGAATTATCTGAGACTTTTTTTGAAGGTAGAATGCATAGAATAAATTGGTTTAGCTGATGATAGGAACATGGATTTAAAGTAGTCTCATCTTTGGAGGAACATGCAGGGAGGGTGAAAATGAGCACCAGTTGTTCTCACCATCAGGGCACAGGTTGCCTGGTATTTGTGTGTTGGCAGATGTCTGTTTTTGCCATATAGGAAGATAGTTTGTAAGTGTTGATTTCTAAATTAAACATAGGTGGTAACTTTCTATTTCCACTGAAAATTCCCTATAGACTAAGCAAAATGGAGGCTGGGTGGGGAGAGATGGGATTGATTAGCTCACTGATGGTTGGAGCACTAAGGAACATCAAGACTATATTCAATATAAACCAAACTGAGAAGGAACAAAGAATTCAGGGATTTTATTTTTTTTCTTTAAACTTCAAATATCATTGAATTCCTGGCTTTCACCCTTATTAAAAATTTACAAATCCTACACAACATTTAAACTATTGCATTAGTATGAGCTGCACTTTAGCTTTAGCTTCTTCCTAAAAATTACTACCACATATGTGTCTCTTAAATTGCCAAGGAAAGTAATGGATCCCACTGCTCCTTTGAACAATCTGTTTTGCAGTGAATGTACAAGTTTCATTGCGAGTTAAATAAACAGTGTTTTCAGCATATAAAGAATATCAGATTTCTGATAGAAATGTGCTAAATATAATTTGAAACTGTTGCTATTGGCCTTTAGGAGCTGCTGACTCTTGGCTTCTGCTGGGGACATCAGAAAAGAAGAACCACTGACCTCTACAGATTTGCTGAAGTGGTTCTGCCTAACACTGTGTTGTAGGGTGCAGAGAAAATTTTGGTCCTTGGAGGACAGAATACATATATTTGAGAATATTAAAAGCTCATCACAGAGAGCTCCTCGATAAAAAGATTCCCAGGTATGCAAATAAAAATGTATGAGCCACAGGCTTTGAAATGAAGCATGTGATAAAAAACTTCCATGCTTTCAGAATCAAAAACTTGTTTTTGTAAGCATTTAGACTTCAAACTTCCTCTGATTTATCATGATGTTGCAAGAGGACCAAACAAATATGATGTCATATAGACATTTGTTTTCTGTAGGGTTATGAATGAGGTTGTACACTTACATCCTTTCCAGAGGAGGAATAAATAAAATAAATAGCAAATAAATTAAGCATCACTGAGATAAGCAGATATAACATGGGGATGATGGTGAAAATTGGGACTGTCAAAATACAGCACACATCAAGGAGAACTGTGCAAATTCCTGCATCAACTACAAACTTCCTATACTGTCCTAGGCAAAACTCAGGTTTTATTTGCTAGTGTTTCAGATTATTCAGTAGCTGTGGTCTAAGATCTCTGCTCAGGACCTTCCTGTTCAGAATAATTTCTACAACTTTCACCTTTACCACAAGAAGCATTTGTAAAAATACTCCCTGAGCCACTTGCACTGGGTACCCAAATTAAACAGGCACACTTGAAAATTGCAACCTTCATTTTCCTCCTCCACAAATAGTTTTTAGGTTCATTTAACCTGAATCTTTTGTTGAGTTTTGAGATCCTTTGGGAGAAGCCTTCCAGAAACGCAACACCTTGCTGCATTGCTGTCTGCCGCCAGTGCTGCTGCTGCAGCCGGCGCTGCCGTGGGAGAGGGACTGGTCGGCTCCTCAGGGCAAGTTTCCATCATTCTCTTCCCCGGCCCAGGCCAAACCACGGGGCATGACAAAGCTCTGTCATTCCTCTGGGGCTGCAGGCAGTCCTGGCTTTACCAGATTCCAGTGGGGGTAGCAATTTAAGAAGCATCAGTTTCTCTGGAAATCTAAGAGCTCCTGTATGTGTCTCCCTGCGAGGCTCTTACTGCACGGAACAGGGAGCAGGGAGGGCCGGGGCTGCCCTCACCGCACGAAGCTGTGCCGGCTCAGAGCAGCCACAGGCAGAGCCCATCTGCCCGGGGACTGCAGCCCTGCACTTTACATACAGCAAGGACAGCCACAGCTACTCTGACAGCAGAGATACTCTCAGCTGTCCCTGCAGATGGCAATGCTCTGGGCTCTGGGACTGCACCATCCCAAGGACCTTTGCCGAGGAAGGATCTCTCCCAAGGGGCCCGATTCCCCCCTGCTTTCTGCCCTGCAGCTGATCTGTTCCACTTCGCGCACAGGGATCAACTATTGCCCCATGTACAGGGAGCACGGTGTCAGCTCTCCCTCTGTTTTACTTTGGTGGCCTTTTTGTAGCCATCTCCTGAGCAGACTCCAGACTTTTCAGGGGCAGGAGCATCTTGTCCCCACAGTGGCCTTACCCTGCCATGCCCGGCAGGTTGGCAGCAGCAGCCAGGGGAGCAGGTGCTGCTTCATTGCAGCTCCTTGCTCCCATTTTGGAGGGCTGACCCTTCAGAGTCGGGAGGGTGTATTTTTGCAAGTGTAAATAAGTCTCAGTGGTATTCACCACAGATCTGCTTTCGCTCAGCATCAAGCACGTGTGCTGCCTTCCCACCCACTGAAAAACAAACAGTAAGTTGAACCCGGACGCTACCCTGTGGTTTGCTCTTTGGGGAGCTGACTGCAGACCAAGTCCTTTTGCATTTTATTTAGGGCAGGTTGCAGGAGGTCAGTGATCATTCTGTATCTGGAGATCGTGTCTCAGAGAGCCTGCCCTGTCTTAATATAGATCTGAAAGTTCAGCTTGGTCCACGGGGACGAAAGGCTGTGAGGTCCATGAGTGGCTGTCAGCTGCTTCGCCCCCCAGCTCCTGTCACCTCCACTGCCTTTGCACCATAATCTTAATTTGCATGATGAGTAATGCTTTAATAACACTTATTTATCTTATGCTGCCATAAATGCAAGCACAGTGTCAGCCTCTCTGTTTCTGACTCTCTTGCTCTTTGAAGTGGTCTGTGACACCTCAGTCTCACCTGGAGTAGGATTTTGCACCTTGTCAAGGATATAGTCCAAGGACTGGTCAGCCCAAGGCTGAGCTTCAGCAACTGAGCAGCTAAACAAAACCTACTGAGGTCTAAGCTGCAAGTGTAAAACATTCTGAAGAGAGGAGCAGGTAAGAAAAACCCAGTCCAAACAGACAGAAAGCACAAACGCATCTTGAAGAACCAGAGCTCTATTAAAACCAGAGATTTTTGAAAGCAGTGACACATATTTATTTCCTGCTACCGGCTTTTAGATGTCTGCATTTAAAAATTTATCAAGCTGTTACCAGTCATGGCAAAGGTGAAAACTCTTTCCAGTTTAAAGACCCCTATCTCTGGGAGGTAAGAAAAAGCTTCCTGAAAAGCAGCACAAGTCTGACACTTCTGCTCCATCTTCCCAAAGAACTTCTGTTCCAAATCAATGAGCAGGTAAAGGGCTGGGCTGTCATCAACTGAGCATTTCCCACTGACATCACCCAGGGAGCCATGAGGCCACGGATGCCATAACAGGGAGAACACAAAAAGGGACCATGGTTTTGGCACCTCAGAATGTGTCCCCTCTGTTTTAATGAGCACAAGCTGGAGAGATCATTGAAAAGACTGCATGGCAAAATGGTCCAGAAAATACAGAACTGTCTTCTACTTTACTTGAAATTATATATTTGGGGTGGGGAATGTGTTAAGGAAATGGGACCAAGTGAGCTTGGGGATCTCATTGCTTTTACAGAGCTAGAAATAATTTAGAAATTGCATATACTGAAGGCTAGAGACAGGCATGAAAGTGAGCACGGGAACAGAAAGCAAAGCCGTGCTTGTCTATGGAGCAAAGGAGCAATGAGAAGAGAAGGACATGTTTTACTCAAAGCCTCATGTATGGCCATCCTGTCAGGGCACACTGCCTCACACTACCCCACTCTCCCAGTTCAGATGCACTGTGTATTAGAACTGAGGTAAATGCCACCTGGGACTGCAGTTCCTGAAATGAGGAATGGAAGTGACCCCAAAAACCATACTCAGAATCAATTTTCTCTCTTTTGGTACTAGTAGCCACACTAATAGGAAAATCAGCCATTAATTTTATGAGAAATTATGAATATATATTAATGCAGAGAGTAAATGAAGTTCCTGAAACTGTTTCCCCTTTAATCTATAATCTGTATTGTTCCAAATGGAGCTGGTAATTTCTGCTGTAACTTCACCATCATCCCTGAGTTCTTTACACCTGTGCTGCTGCCTGCTACTGAAAGCTGACAGCAAAGGAGAGCCTTCACTCAGCTGTGCATAGCTGCTTTGTGTTCTGTCTTGTAGGGATGAATTTTGTGGACTTCAGTGTGAATTTTGTTCAGGTTCAGCCTCCCGTGACCCTGCCATTGTGCTCAGGGGTAGGGGGCAAAAGCCTGTTTATCCCTCAGTAGTACCATTTAGAAGTTACAGCTCTTTAAACCTTCAACAAGTACCAAACTGTGATTTTTATCTTCACAGTCCCTCAGGAAGTTCATCATCAAAACCACAAACCACAGCAAAAAAGGAAATAATTTACTCAAACACAGCAGATTCTATATTACAGGCACTGTTACCAGGCAATGGAGACATGCCTGCTCATAATAAATTCTTCATCCTCCATTCAGAAAAACCAAGAAGAAAATACCTGATGGAGGCAGGATGTGTTCTGCATTTTTTTTCTTGCCCTCTTTTCCTTTTTTCCCTTCTGTCTTCTGAATTTCACAAAAGCCCCATATCTGATCTTGGTAGCAATGCTGGTTTTGTGACTTTGCAGAGAAATGCTCACTATAATGGATGAGCAAATTGCACTTTGCCCAACAGAAATGGGGACAATGAAGCATGGCTGCTCCCAAGCAAGAGAGGCCAGGAAGCAGCCCCCTTTCATGAAGGTCTAAGTCAACAAGGAAAAAAACTGCAAAAGGACAGACTGAACACTGGATTCTGGTCTAATAAATCTTTTTTTTTTTTTCAGACCCCCTCTCCCCCTAAAGTGAACTGTATTAATCATCCAAGGAAGACTGCTGAGAGGAATAAGTTTGCAGGATTAGTCTAGAAATGAATCCAGTACACAGAGAATTGCTCCTTCCTTTTCTTTGCTCCTTCTTTACTCCTTCAGTGAACTTGAAGCCTTTCCTTCAGGAAGTTGGAGCCTTTGAATCAAGTGGCAGATATCTAATCCATGGATCAGGTGATTAGTTTTAGCATGCTCTTCTTTTAAATGCAGAGCTAGCAGTGTGTCTGCATAGCAACACAGACAAAAAATACTGTCTGTTTCATTCTAACCCAATCTATAGTTGTTGTTTCAATTAATTGATTCATTAATGTTATGTGTTCCAGGCCAAAGTCCCATTGCAAAAATCTTAATAAGGGAAAAATATAGTGAGAATAGATATTTCATAAAGGTTATTTCCCAGAATTTCCTCAAGCTCTTCTGGGATACAAAATATCTTGAAATGAAACAAATATTTTCAAATGAATTTTCATGAACAAGTGGCAAGCCCCAGTTCTGCTCTCTCCTGCTTTTTTTGCAGAAGTTGTATTGCTGCCAAAAGGCTTTTAAAGTGAGGGATTTTTAAATCAAAAGTGCCCTCCAGTGGTCCCACATATTATTTTTGGCTGACACCTGATATTTATCTTCCCCTTCTTAGAAATGAGGCCATGATATTTAACAGCTTGTAGCAAGTAGGACCAATTAAATTGGATGCACTCTTTTAAAAAAAAATCAGTTAATCTGGATGTATCCTTATATTGAGATATTTTGTATACTTGCAAGCCAGTTTGAAAGCTTTTAATTTATTCGCTTTAATTTTTTTTCATCTCAGGAATGTCTTTTCCTGCATTGTGCTGGAGTATTCTCCCTACTCACACTCTGCATGTGGTACAGCTTTGACTCTAACACCATCCATATTGCAATCTGGTACAGGATGGAGGTGACCTTTTAAAAGCAAACAATATATCATCAGGCAACTCAAGGGTTATTTTTTACTTACACAAGCAATTAGGAATTCAGCATGGTTTTGCTAATAAAATCATTAATTTTTCCTTTAAAATCTGGAAATGATGATGGATTACCCTATTTTTTTCTAAGTATTTTAGGATCCCATGGATTCATTATTTCTTGGATAATTTAAGGCAGAGAAGGATCAGGGACAGGTATAAATTGAGGCTTTTTGGGATTCCATCTCAGTAAATATCTCTGAGAAATCCCTGGAGTTCAAGGATTTTCTTTCATTATAATTTTCTGAACTCCTCTACTTTATCAGTTTTTCTTAGAGGTTTTTATGAGTCAAAAGCACCTGAGGGGCAGCATTCCTTCAGAGGGACACTTTGGAAATTCAATGGAAATATACTCTTTAATAATTAAATAGTGTGCAAGAAATATTTTATTTGAAAACTCTTTTGGAAAACAACAGTTTCCTTAACCTGTTTTAGCCTTTAAAAAAAAAAAACAAACAAAAAACCAGACCTGTAGGAGAGTTTTCCCAATGGATATTTAAATGCCCATCATCTTTATTTCCGTAGCTAAACTGGATTCGCTGTATGAGTCCTGGTGTTTTTGTAAGGTCAGTGGAAATGCAAAAGTCATTGCAAGTGAGCTAACTTAAAGCCATTACAGACATGACCTTTGATAAAAAAGTTTGCATGTTCCTAAATCCCTTCTCCTGGAAATTTAATGTTTTCTGTGCAATAGAGGCCAAAATTTGAATATAAATCAGGAAGACTTGGCTCTCAGCTAAAACTGAGAAATGAGCTGTGGCTCTTGCCCCGGTCAGAGCAGTGCTGGCCTGAGACAGGATGACAAAGCTATTTTCCCTCACGCTGCTGGATGAGTTTCAATCACCCTCTGCAGCTTGCTCAGCTGCTCCATCTGTTGAAAGCGGATTATGTTAATGACACCTTTTGCAATGTATTGCGACATCCATCAGGCTGTGCTGTGTGTGAGCAGGGTAATGCAGGTAATAAACAGTACAAACACAACAAAACATTTTTCCTCTTCTATGTGAAAAGTAACACTAAGTGAAAGGAATTTAAATGAAAGAAGACGCTAGTCCTATTTTTCATCAAATTCCTCTCCTGCTTCCCTCCAGTAGCTGTTTTAGACTTGTAAAGGACGAGCCCATGAAGATAGGCACAGACCACAGCAACACCTGTGTATATAAGCCATGCTAGAAAATTCATGTTTTCCTCAAGATTAATACACTTTCTCTCTTTTTTTTCCCCCTAGGATAGTGGGTTGTGGATAGTTAGGCCTTAATGGTATAACTGAGAACAGGAAGTTTCCTGTAACTCTTAATTTATTCGACTAATTCAATAATTTTATCTTTTCCTCCCTTGGTAAGTGCTGCACAAATCTCAAAAGATCAGGAAATAGTACAGAAAAGAGAGCTCTGCCAGGACTTGTGAAACAAAAAGAAGATGGATGGTAGAAGGAATGGCATTTTATCTCGGCATGACTCTGTGACAGACAAAAAGGTGGTTTATTAATAGTGGTTTGGCAGACATACTATACCAACACTTCATGACTGCAAGAAGAAGACCAAAGCAGGTGTCTAATTTCCTGCAGGCAGCCTGTGCCTGAGGGGTGGGAGGTTTCTGCAGCAGGAGTGGCAATGGTAAAGTTTCCTCAGTTTTCTTGGCAGCTCTGGGCAGCCAGGTAGGAGAAGGAAGTTCCTGTAATGGATGCAGAACTATGAAAATGTTCTGGACTGAGAATTAACCCGGTGCTTACTACAGGATCCAGATTTGGCTTTTGCCTTGGGCTGGGCATTTGTAGCCTGTAAGCAGAAAAGGACAAAATCAGGACAGCCTGTGGGGATGGATCCACGTTTGGGAACAGATGGGGGTTAATGGTGGGAGCGAAGCAGAGTTGGAGGGTGAGGGTTGACAGATCCAGTGGCATGGGGATACTGGCTGATGGGGAAAAGGTTTCCCTTCCACACAGCCCACATGTAAGCTGTAGACAAGAGCTGGGCTGCTTCCAGCCCAGCAATGCTTTTCCTTAGCTTTTGGCAGGCACTAGAAGGAGCCTTTGCCCTCCATTGAGGAGGGCTGCCAAACACCAGAGGCATCAGCGTCTAACCCTTCCTCACATGGCATCTGGGGACGAAACCTCAATCTCAGCCACTCCAGGGATTCCCACAGGTTCCCTGGGGCTCCCATTTTCCTGTGGATTCATTTGATATCCACCCACACTGGAGGAAAAAAGGAACAAAATAGGATGCTGCAGGTTTGTAACCTCACCTCAGTGGAAAGACAGGTTTGTTTGAATCCACTGAAGGATTTATTTCTAAAGTCCAAAGGCAACAATCCTGTTGGAGTAACTCAGTCCTTGGAGTTGTCTCTATCTCTCCACTCCCTACAGAGGGAGGTGTGAGCTCACTTAGGCTTCCTCTAAGGTTTGGGAAGATGCTACTCGCTAGGAACCTGCACGTGGGAGAGGCAGTTCCTCACTTTAACTGGCTTGTCTCAGTTCACAGCTATTGAACACTGGTCTTAATTGCTTGGCAATACCAGTAGTTTAATTTCTGCATTGTAAATCCTCAGACAAGCGTTCCTGAAAGCAGGCTGGAGCAGACATACCTCCTGACTACTTGCTGGCCTTGTGGAAGCTGTGCAACATGTTCCTGACCCTGCCATACACAAACCCTCCAGCTCATCCTAGGCTGCCTCCATTAATGACTTGTTCCTTATTATATTAATAAAGTTGGTGGCAAGTAGCAGAGACTGAATAACTGCCCAGACTTTTGAACGCTAAGATTTGGGAAAACTTCACTTAAATTAATGAGGATTTCACAAAAGAGGCATCCTGTCACAACCATTTCATTTTGTCCTTGTACAGGGTGTGACAAAGTAAGCCCCAATTAAACTTTCAAAGCACTGCTAAAGGCCAACAAACAGCAGTATAGAATGTGAGTCTTAGTGCATCTTCTTTTTCTTTATAAACCTTAGGATAATTTGATACTTGCTTTATAAACTCTGATATAATTTAATGCTGCAACAAAGGAAGATCTTTTGAGTGCTAAGCTGATTTTCAGTGTGTATTTGCACTTGTTTTCACTTTTCTCTTGACTATGAGAGCTTTGCTGAAGAGAAGTTGACTTTGATGGTAGCAGTATGCTCTAGGTGAGATACAAAACCAGATCTATCCTGTGGGGAAAAAGGATGGGAAATTTGATGGGTAAAGAATAGCAGGCAGTTATGAAAATGATCTTTCCAAGACAGGTCAGAGGTACATTTATAGAAAAAGTTTGTAATTAAACATTCTATGTCATGCCATGCTAAGGAAGCTTAAATGGATCATGCTCTAACAGTGCAACACTGTGGATTAGAAAGGGAATCCAGGTGTAACCATCTTTCTTATGAATATTTAAGGCAAAAGGGGCAGCCCCAGGATCAAATTCCACTTAAAAAAGGTGGCCTTGAAGTTAAGGGGAACTATTCTCTCACCTTAATGTCAGACAGGTACACCTGGGCTGAATATAGTAATTAAACATCTTTGGATTGGATACCATGGAGACTCCAAACCCAGTGCTATCTCACTAACACAAGAACTAACAATCCAACCTAGAGAAATAATATCTTTCCATCAACTGATGCTGCATAATGAAGACTGTGGCCTGGTGAAAAAGGCTCTGAAAAGGTAAAGTCTTGTGTTGGCACCTCAAGTGAAATAAGAACAGCTGGATCTATGTGCTGGCCCTCTGCAGGAATCCCTTCACATAGGAATAATTACATTAGGGGCATTGCATAATGAAGTGAAAACAAGGAAATATGCAGGAGCCTGCTACAGTAAACAGATTATTTCTTGCCACCATCTTTCTTTTTGCTGACTACTTAATCTGTGAAGTTAGTTTAAAAATGAATCCTGCCAGTCTGGAGTATCAGGAGGTGCTAATTTCTCACAGAGCAGTTAACAATCCTTCATCCATTGAAGTCAGAACTGCCTTTAAAGTCCAAAGTATTGAATAAAAGATTATTCACAAAATGGAGCTTTGAATGTTCCTTTAATTTTACTTCTGGGAAAATCATTCCAGTGTAGGTAACAGAAACAGCACTTGGGATTCCCTCCACTGACACAGGTGGGTCTCTGGTGGCCTTGGCTATGTTTCTGGGTGCTGGGGAGGTTTGGAGGTGGAGGACTTGAAACCTGTCTCTCCATACTGTTCTTAAAAAATTAGTGCAAAAAACAGAGTCCCAAAGCATTCCTGAGGGCAGCTCTATTAATCCAATGCCGCTTCACCACCAGCCTAGCTGCAGTGGCATCCTCAGGAGTGTAAAATAAACCCTTGGGGTTGCTCTACTCTTGAGTCAGCCAGCCCTTTGTGGAGCGTC
>VZUA01015013.1:6118-16673 GCA_013401035.1 Horornis vulcanius
CAGTTTTCATCAAGTTGTCCCAAGATGATACTTCTTAGTTTGGTTAAATAAACCGAGACATTGTAAGTCACATTGGAACAACTTGAAATAAATATTTTATATTTTATTTTCAATCAAGGACTTTTCACATTTTAAAGGAAAAATACAGTCTTCCAAGAAGAGTAGGGACATGTTTTGATAATCTCTACTATTTATATCAGGGGCCAGAATTTGTACCAGTTTATTCTGGTACAAATTGAGATTAAACCTAGAATACAACTGTGAAATCAAATTCTGNCTGATCATAAAACTTCCGTTCTAAAGTTTGGTACTGTGGCCTAAACTGCCACTATGGGATGTGATACACTGGCATGTCACATAAGGTCCCTGGTCCCTCTACTCCTCCTCCAGCTCAGTGCAGGGCAATGCAGAAAAGACCTTTGCCTCAACTCTTTACTATGCTTTTGCTCATACAAAATTTGCAGGGTTTCCAGTTTATCCAGGGAAAGATTTTCAAGGAAGAAATTTTGATATGCAGTTGAGAAAATCCAAACTGCCCTTTAGGTATGTATGTACGCATGCCAACTACAGTAATAAAAATAAGGATGAATTCTACTTCACAGTTTCCCAGACCTGCATAAGCTTTGTCTGCTTAGTAGTTTTACGTACCCATTCTTCCAAGGTAGTAGAGTAAATGTATTTATGCCATTTTATATGTGAGATTTCCTCTGATTTGTTAAAGCCACAGAAGCCACAAAGCAAATTTTTGGATTCCTCTTCTCCTTTTCATCATGGGTCAAATGTCTCTTCAAATCCCGTGGCTCTTTGTGAGGCAGTTTTGGTATGCTTGGATAAAACCAAGCACAAGTAAAGTAAAACACCATTTTCCTGAGCATAATAGATACTTGCTTATTCTGGAAAAACTCCATACATAATTAAAACCATACTACTATCATAATTAGGTTTAAAAATAAATAAATAAACCACACAGACCCATGGTTGTAATTATGTTTATCTTTATGTAATATCTTGTTATCAGTACAACTGTTGCCCTGCCATTAAGTTGCTTGGTCCCTGAAAATTTACTGACAGGCACTAGTGAGAGATGTATGTGCCAACAAAGTTACTCATCCAGCCCCCACACACCCTCCTTGAATTATTTCTTTATTTCTGTAACACTTTGTTTGCTATTAGGATTATGCAATTTATTTGTTCAGATTGGGAAGTCTCTTCTTGATGAGCTGCTGTGTTCAGTAAACAGCTCCCAACAACAAACAAGGATTTAAATAATCACTGTGTAATCAGTAGGCACCAGCACATCGGATGTCATCTCTTCAAATCCAGGTAGCTGTCTGTCAAACCACGTCTATCACACTGAAAGTTATATGCTTAGCTGCATCAGAAACTTTCCACTCACTTTCTAAGGAGAGTCAGTGAATTTACTAGAACAGAGTAATGGACTTCCTAGGTTTGCATGGATTCTGCTGCAATGTGACAGTCTTGAACTTAACATGAAAGTCCTAAACAGCACTAGGGGTAACAAGATCAGAGTACTGAGCAATACTGACTGGCTATGCCCCCATCTGATTTGTGCCTAGAAGGGAACATCAGAATAAGCAATAGTCCAAGAAAATTCAGCCCAAATTAGACACCTTTCCAGCAGCTGCAGTCAGTATCTTTTGAGGTTGGCAAGTACATGCTTATTTGATACAAAGATTCGCAGATGCTGTCAAGGAGCTCAAGAAATGAAAGCAACTTCTGAACTACAGGGTGTATGCACAGGTCTGTGACTGAGTCCAAACAGTAGATGGACACAGGCTATTCACCAAGTTCTTTAATGTGAAAGGATTCTTAGTATTTAATCTATAAAGAGGAGGTGAAGAGTAGGTAGAAGGAAAACAAGTTAGATGAGAAAAAGAAAGTCCTTACTATCAATAAAGAAAAAATGGACACTTAAAGTGATCACTCTAGAGCATAGAAAGTGATTTTTAAATTACTTATCTGATTAGTGGGAGCTAATCTGTCAAGTAGAAACAAATTCACATAAATACTCCATAAATTAAATATTCTCTTGTCATTGAAGCTGCTTTCGATTGTTGGTGGAGATTTTTTTTTTTTTATCAGAGGAGACAGATTATTACATTGATTTCAGCCTCCAGAATGCATTCTCTAATTATGTAATTTTGATTGTCTGGAATTTTTATTTGTATGAATTTCAAAGGTATTGACATAAGTTAGAAAGAAAATCCAATCTCAAATCTGAAAAAGAATCAGCTGTAATCCTGCAAGGCAGTGTACTAAAATACAAGCTGAAGCATGTGCTTAAGCCCACATATACTCTATAAAGTGTGTAACCTATGTTTCATCTTGCCCCAATGAGACTTAAACAAGTGCAAAGCAGCACATGAACCTACACCTCTGTCCTTGTAGCTGTTGAAGGTGTTTTCTGTGCCTTACAGAGACATGCAAGAAGAAAGACTCAGGGATCTCATCTTATTAACATTTCAAGAATTTGTTGCTCAGCTGCTGTTTGTTTTCTCTGACAACCAAATGTTATGCAGAGCACTTTTGCCAGCTACAATCTGATTAGGTATCACCTTTTCCATAACACTGCCAAGCCAGTCAAACTCTGGTATAGAGAGAGCCTAACCTTTTGTAGATCTCATAATAAACAACTCCAAGTTTCAGGAGAAAATCTCTGATAGAGAGAGCCTGACTACAGCTTGTAAATCAAAGCACTCAGATAAGATGTGAGAGCCAGACCTCTCAGAGTTGATCATGCTGACAGTTCAGCTTTGAATTCTTACTTTATAAATCACTTCCTTACTAGGCATCTGCAAAATCAGGATTTGTAAGCCAAGGGGAAAAAAAAGAAGATACTGTTTTATTTTGGATTTATTGGTATGATTTGTAAATCTGTTCTAGGACTTACAGATCTGATTTAAGGTTTGTTAATCCTGTTTAGGATATGGAAATTTTTTCTCTGCCTACCATGTATTGAAATGCTTCAGTAAAAAAACGAACTAAAAATTACTGGTTTAAAAGATGGTTTATAAATCAAGGGTTTGCAGTTAAGATTCGCTGGCAGGTTCTATAAACTGCACAGTGCATTTATAACTCAGCCTCTTACAATGGCAGATTTATAAATCCAACTTGCAAATTGTCAGACAACTGTTATATGCTCAATTCTAATCTGAGAAACAACAGATGTGCTTCTCTGTGTTTCAAAACCCTGTCTGTTTCCATTGCCTGCATCCCCTGTGGCCATCTCACTTGCACCAAGGAGGAGAGAAGGGAGGGAAAAGATCTCCTGTAGCACCATCACCAACACCCTGCCAGGCTAAGAAGGAAGGATCTGGGAAAGTAAAAACAGGAGATGAGATGAGGGTTACAGTTCCTGTGTCCTGTTGCACAGCCTTCTGGAGCAGCCTGAGCTAAAAGCTCCCTCCCGCAATTTTAGCTGATACCTGGGGGCGTAAAGAACTCGGGGAATCCTATTTCCCAGGCTGCCAGACCGCAGGCACAGTGAAAAATTAAGCTTCACGTACAAAACGCTGGAAAACTAGAACTAGCAGGAAAAAACTAGAGCAAGTTTAGAAATTTTTTTCGACAGTCCCAATGATGTCTGCCTATCTCAGATTACAATGAGGAACTTCTGGGAGATACCCTGACCCTGTGACGGCAAATATCCCATTGATTTCGCAAGGATAGGATTTCACCCTATGAAAAGGGCATTGGCCAGATTCACAGGAATGCTCTGCCTGCCCCACATCACCCTGGTCACAACAAGCAGCTGTAAACTCACTTCTCTGTTGCGGCAGCCGCCTCTCCCCAGGGAGGAGAGCAGGAAGCCAGGGCTGTGGCAGCATCCTGAGGCTCCAAGTCACTGCCAGCAGCTGTGCCTGCCCTCCCCACAGCCCTGCCCATGAGGAAAGTGCAGAAAGCAGCATTCCTCAGTAATTACAAGAAAATTTACACACGCACTGGGAGTTGGTACTGCTTCCTTTCAGGCAGTTTTACAGTAGCCATCAGATTTTATCCTGAAGCTGAGGGTAATAACAATGAAATAATAGCACTATTAAATAGCACTATTTTTCTCCTAGAAAGATTGTTTTTTATACAGTGTGAAAACTGTTTTTGATAAGCAATGGCTACTTGTAGATCCTATGCAGGAGGTACTAAAATACATTAATACCTTTTTACTTTTTCTGAGTGTCAAGCTTCTTTGACTTGATAGTTTTAGAAAGTGACCTAACATATTTTATTGTCTACTATATTTGAAATTTGGTTTATTCTCTACCATATTTTGAATTTGAAAGTTTCATCAGTGACCTCCTGTTCTCTATTTTTGCAATGCTTTTTTTCCCTTTGAATTGCTTGTTGCCTTGGATGTCTTACAAAACAAAATAAATACAAAGATGCTAGCAAATATGAATTTCATAGTTTCTTCTTTCATACTGGCCAGCATTTTAAAGTCAAGGATCTGATCATGGTAAAATTCAGCAAACATTCATGAATGTGTATGAATATATATACAGATAAGAAGCTAAATTTTCAGGTTGCATAGAGGATAAATTGCATGTTTAACTGACTCTAAATACTATTACAAGGGGAATTGAAGCAAGTAGTGCAATTAGAAACAGGAAAATTTGCTTTCATAGCTTTGCACTTAACTAAATACTCAATTCCACATGCAAAATATAATCTTAAATGGAGGATGGAATTGGGGGAAAATGGTTAATATTCTATAAAATGCTAAGTCAGCTCTTTATATACTGTGCATTTAAAATGTATGAAAATCAGTTATCATGAAAACAGATGTCACTTTTTTTTCTTTTTCATTGTGTATTCCAAAGTACAGAGCCTCACTCTCCTCTCTTGCATGTGTCTGACAGACACAGAGACCTACAAAAGTTTGGCCTTTTCCCTTGTGTTTAGCCTAAATGAAAAATGGTAAGAAGAATATATTTGCAAGGAGAAATAATCTGTGGGAGGCCTCTGAAAGTCAGCTCTCACATCAGAGGTGAGGAATTATAGCTACAGTTGGAAAAACACTATAAATAATTGCTTTAACAAACAGATGGTACAATTTAATAGAAATTGGGGTTTTTCACATAATTATCTTGCAGGTGATGAATGAAACAGACCTTTACAGACAGTAGCCCAACTGATCTGTTGCAGTGCTGGAAGTCACTGCTATTTCCCTCGTTCCTTCTCTCCTCTTCTTTGAGGAACACAAGAACAGTGCACCCATTTCAATAACATTCAAATTTAATCTCAGCCCAGAGGCTATTTCTAGTTGAAGAAAAAAGGCACCTCTTAATGTGCCCTGTAATCCCAGTGTTCTGACTGTCCACCTCAGGAGACAGAGCAGGTCACATCCACCTTCTTGGGTTTCCTTTAAATGGAGAAACACAGGAGTGCCCTGAAGCACTATGTGGGGCACAACAGGACCTGGGAACTCTGGAACCCAGAGTAAGAGCCAACAACACAGGCAAACTAGATAAAAAGTATCTAGAGTTCCTCGCTGAGGGTGTAAAGGATATGTTGCTAAGCTCTCTTGACAAAATCAAGGAAAATAAAAGCGGTATTCTATAACTGCCATACAAAGAGCACATTGCAAAATCATAAAATCTATAGCATGAGAAGAGGAGTAGGAAGCACAATATTGTGGCTGCAATTGTACAGTTTTATGGAGCAATGAATTTCAGCTCTCCAGAGGACCAAAGACCTAACAGTGAGCATCTTCTATTTAAAATTTAAGTTGAAAGATTTAGGCCTAAAATTAAACTGAACGTTTTCTAAAATTCTAAGTGTCAAGAGCACCATCTGATCTACTCCAGTATCAGCAGAGGTAAAGGTCAAGGGAGTAGAAATGATAGAGGACAAAATTAGTGGTAAGGGAGAGAAGCCTCCTGGCTTGCCTGTGAAGCAAAGAACATACCTACCACACTACCAGCAGAGAAGCAGATCATAAGCCTATGGCCTTCATTTTTCTGCTGTAACAATACCAATCCTAGCAAGAAAAACAGGTCTGCAAGGAACTGAATACCTTCCAGACCTGTCCCACATAAACATTTTTGCTTTATCAGTCCATTCATTTCTAATTTCAGAAAAATGCAGCTAGCTTTCACCACAATTAATAGAAAAATCTCAGATCATCTAGGAATGGTAGCTACACAGCGCAATATACTTTTGCTATGGAAAAATCCATACTTTGATCCTTACTTGAATTCAATCAAATTCAAAGTAAAAAAAAAAGATAAATACTAAGGAAAAATTGTAAATTTTTTTTTAATGTATGGAATTTTTTTTAATGTATGGAATATGGAATGTTTTATGTATGGAATCTTCACCAGCAGTGGCAGAAGTAAACATTTTTATTGAAGGTTTCAAATGCTACGAAACGAGGCAAAAGTGTCCTAATTAAGCTTTGATAAGTTTGTCATTTATTCTGTTAACTTTTTTCCAAAGGTCACTTCAACAGACATGATTAGACTACAGCTCCTTGGGAGCAGTGGAAATTAGCTTCAATGTTTGTCTCATTGATGAAGTTCTGAGTATGCTGGTGGAATTGAAATAAGCATATGTGCTTAGTAATAAGCACATGTGGTGGTTGCCATCTTGAAAGCAAACTCTTCAGCTAAATCATCTGATCTATTCATTTGCAATCCTCTTCCCCCACAACTGGTTGGATAAATAAAAACTGGTCTCCTGAAAGTGAACTTCAAGTAAGAACTATAAGGATCTGTCCTTGTGGAAAGCACTGGGCATTAAAAGTTTAAAACACTTGATGCCTTCACCTTTCCAACCATAGGGCCTCACATGGGTTTGATAATAAAGTTGCTTCACTGTTCATAAGCAGTCTGAAGCTGACCAAGATTTATAGCAAAAAGCTCACTGTCAGCCTGCCAGCTTGTCGCTATAGGACATGCAATGAACACGCGCACACCGCCAGGTCAGGAAAGGAGGAAGAAGAAAAAAGTTTATTTGCTGCTTCAGTTTATATAGATTTTGGACAATGACCAGGGATTGGAGGATGAAGGTTGCCACCTCTCCAACCACACTGGTCAAACTAGAAGCCCATCAAATTTCTCCTCCCCAAGAGAGGACAATCAACAAGAAAGAGACAGTTGCCTAAACAATATATTTATGTGAAAATGCGTGAGAAACTCCATTACAAAAATGTAAATATCAGAAGGCTGAAAAGAACAGGGCGACAGCGTTTGGCTGCTGATGGACCAAGCCCAAAGGAGAGGGGATTTGGCAGGGCTGCACTGCATCAGCCAGGGCCCCTGGGGCTGTTCCCTGGCTGCCAGCCCTGCCCCTGTCCTNGCCACCTCTTCAACCACACTGGTCAAAATAGAAGTCCATCAAGTTTTTCCTCCCCAAGAGAGGAATGTCAACAACGAGAGAATATTAGAAAACATTCTTTTGTTTACATGAAAGTGCGTGAGAAACTTTGAGAATCTGACTCCAAATATGCAAACATATCAGAAGACTGAGAAGAATTGTAAAAGAATAGGGCGACACCAGCTGCTGTTCACTTTTCTCTTCAGAGCAACACTGAATCTGGAGCACAGGAATCTAACACAAGTAAAAACACTACTGTGCAAACCCCGAAGTAGCAGGAAAAGGCTCTCCCTTCAGCCAGATATGGGACTGACCCCAGAATCACAAATTCTCTGTGAACTGTGATTCTATCTGAATCTCAAACACTAGCATTATGAGACCTTTGTCCCAAGAAAGGAAATTCTGGATTCTGTCAAGACTGTCAAAAGCCTTGTTATTTACTCAGAACCATGGTTTAAAACAAATGTCCTGTCTTACGCAAATATGAAAGAGTGCTGTCTAATTCAGCTTCTACCCATATCACTACAATGCCATTGCTCTCCTGTTGTTGAAAAACATTTCCAAAGTCAGGTGTGGAAGGCAGATGTACCTCTACATTTAAATTATTTTGCATGGGACCTCCCAAGGAGTTAAATACAGCTTTCCATCACTCTTCCCAGATGTGAAAGGTTGGAAGGATTGCTAGCTCAAAATATTTCAGCTGTATCCCTCCCCGCAGCAGCCACCAATCCCTGACACACTGGGGGCAATGCTCCACATCCCCCTCCTGGAGCTCCAGTCCAACCTCACAATGGTCAGATGACTGGGAGACCCAGCTGGAGTAAAGTGGAAGGGACCACAAAGCCAAAGGATATTTAACCCATGACATGTGGCAAGCATGTGTTTTGACCCTACCACCTCTTGGAATTCCTAGCAGCTGAACACCACTGGAACCAGGAGTGGAACCGATACTCGTTGTTTTCTATACTTCTTCTGTTTGTCTCTTTTTCTCTTTCTTCTAAGTCCTTCTTCTTGGAGCTTGGCTTAAGGTAAAATCAGATGGGCTTGGAATTTGCTAAGTTGAATGGGCTAAGTTAATGCCTTGTGAAGCACTTTATGTTGATTGAATGCTGCTCTAAACTTCTGCTAAAGCTCTCTGATTTTCTGAAGTTCCCACTGAAGTTCTTTTTGTTGTTTTGACCTCTTGAGAATATCTTATCAGTATTTCTCCTGTGCATCTAACTCAGAGCACATAAAATACCCTAAACCCTTGTGAGAGGCTCGTTGAGCGAGTTTTCTGGGGCCTTACACCAGAGAAAAATGCTGGAACTCTGGCTCTTGATGAAGCATGACCAGATTTCTATGGCTTCATAGGTTACTCTGTCAACTGAACCAACCTAGTCCATAATGTGAACGCTTTTGGTGCATTCCAGTCACAATGGCTGACTTACTTCTCAGCAAAAAATAGATCGAACTATGACAAGCTTAAGATCTGGCATAAAACTTTTAGCATTTAACATTAAACTGAGGATGGCTAAAAGCACAAAGGTAGTTGTGGCAGAATAACTTCTCAAATAATCATAATTTAATTGTGATTATTTGAGCCCCAATAAGTGATAACTCAAAAGTTTGAAAATAGTTCAGAAGTTCCACTTTATTGAAAATTGAGAGAAAATACTTTAACCATTACAGAGAGTAAAATGATAAATGGATCAATCTTTACTAGCAAACAGTAGTAATTAGGTCATACCTCATTTCTTTATTAGAGAAAGGCTTTGGTGTTTAATCATCATTACATAATCATTTAGTCTTCTCCAGTCTCTGTCTTTATAGATATTGTAAACTTGGGCCCTGATGCTTCAAATGGTTCTATGCAGGAGAAACCCCATGATCAGCTGTTTGAATCAACTACACAATTCTTGCTTTATACCATATTTTCATTTTACAGTCTGTGTTCATATGATAACACAGATAAAACTCCCTGAAGGATTCTAGGAGAAAAGTTCAAAATTGAAATGTCTTTATATGAAGACACCGCTACAAAAATGAGGGAGTCTGAAATCACTAGTAAGACACAAGACAAAGCAGGGCCTAGGGCATAATACCATCTTGGAGAATGTCCAATCGCCCTCTATTGTCTGAAGACAGATGTGCAATTCACCAGATGGACCATGTGTTTGCTTTAGCACAGATCAGTATTGAACTGCTCATTTTCTGAAATAAGCCTCTGAAATCCAAAAAGAATGGGAAACATAATGAATGAGTTCTAAGAGAAATAAACAATGTCAAATCCTCTGAGCTTATGGTTTTACTTCATGACAGACATTGTCTTAAGCCCACTTCCTCTTAAAGGAACCCAGAATCTTCTTATTGGCTGGTAAAAAGCCAGTCAGCAGCCACTTAGGAGGTCAGTAACGATAAAATCAGTAAGACTTACTCTAACAGGAATTTTTCTTTCCCAAGACTTTGAAAATTATTTTGCCTTACAGCAATTATAACAGGGAGGAAAATGAAATGTTGCCTCTGTCAGCTTCCTTAGTGAGACAAGGCAAGTTCACACTTCACCACCTGATAACAAACAGCTCTCCATGAAACACAGGCTCACCTTCTCTTCAGGCGAGTTGAACTCTTCTACAATTCATAAGGAAAAGGAAAAGCAAGTAAAAGAGTTAAATGTTTCCAAAAACACAAAGACATTTTAATTGGAATAAAAACAGCTTCACGGTAGGTTGTCTTTTCTTTAGGCATTTTAGTGCACGTAAAACAAGTTTCCTTCCTAACCACAGGCAGTAAGACCTAAGGCCAACTCAAAGGTCTAATGACAGCCCAACACTGTATTTTAGAAGTTGAAATGCTTTACCATGGTCTTTACCTAAGGGTCCCCGCCTGAGGAATCAGAAAAATAGCCAAAAGAAACTCAGTGGGACTGCTTTAATAAAAACATGAACATAACCTCCAAACCCTTGTCTTTCTTTCCCACATTTACCTCTTTTTGTTAAACCTGATGGAAAACATTTGGTTGAGCCTCTAAGCCTCCTTCTGCTCATGCAACTAAAACTGTAAAGCCTCCTGAGCAGCCCTTCAAGCCACATAAGCTGCCAGCATCGCAGAATCAGCAGAGTGCTGCAACTGCAGGACTCTATACAGTGAAAATCACCTGCCTGATCCAGCTGCTGAGCAAATGTCATCTTTCCTAGGTCATTGCAGCTTCTTTTTCATTTCCTCAGATGCTTGGCTGTAGTTA